>JBBYHK010487545.1:0-16570 GCA_038382065.1 Adansonia grandidieri | reverse complement strand
ATTTCATGCATATATGGTCACCAATGCTAGATACAAGGTCTATGTAAAAATATTGTTAAGCAATAAACATTTTAAAAGAATAGATATACTATTTTCAAATGAATAATCATGTCATCATTAAATTAAAAGCAATGAAGCATCTAGTAATCTTCATATGCTCCAAAATTAATATGAAAACATAAACATGAAATTTAGTTCATGCAACATGAGTAAAACATAAATATGCATACTTGGACAATCTTTTTATTATGTCTTGGAGTAGAACTTTCGCCCACAGCAATACTAGGAATAATTGCTATTCAGAAAATATTATTAGAATAGTTCACGCTAATCAGTCCTAAATTTATATCAAAGATGAAATAGCCATTAATGAATAATATTTTTTTTAAAAAAAAGTTTCTACGAATCAACATGATTAGTTTTTCTTACTTAGGCTCATCAAAGTGTGAGATATAGGAAAGAATATATAAAAATCATTAGCCATCCATTCCTTTCTGTTAGTTATAACCAATAGCATGCATCAGTTACTATTTTCTTTCCTTACGTCTTGAAGTAAAAATTTCACTTACATATTAAAGCCTTAAGATTGTTAGAAAATTATAGAAAGAAGTAAGAAAAGAAAATAATATTATTAAAGTAAAATGGCTTTAAGACGTATAAAATATTTTCCTTAAGCCTTTACTATGCCTCCAATATACAACAAAACCCTCAACCTCCAAATAGAATAGTGAAAATGACTAAATAGAAAAGTCTTTTATATAGATAACAAATAGATCTATATTTTAATGAGATACATTTTTATAAAAGTTGTGTTATTTATAATAACTTTATATGTAAAAATTATACCTTTACAAAACAATTTTACAACTCAAGGGTTGTGTCTTCATAACATAACTAATCATGAACAACTATATATTTTATAAACTTGACTTTTTTAAAATGATTGTCTATCAACATTTTAAACTACTAACATGTTATACCAGATGGCAACCGGGAAGAGATCTTTGCTGTTGCCGAGTCGGCGGAAACCAAAGGCGAAATCACCCGAAGGAGAAATCCATGGAGAGGAGTTTTCAGGTGCTATGATAGAAGCACCTGCACTAACCTTACTAGGAATTTGAGCTACAACAGAAATTGGCAGCAAAAATACGAAGGAAAACATGAGAAGAGAAAAAGCCATTTCTAGCTAGAATCAATGGGGCTCATGAAATGGGACACATTGGAGATAGGCAGACAGCTCTAATATGAAAGAATCATATGCAGCCTATCACTGTCAGGAATCAGTAAAAACGAATTGTGGAGCCTTCAGTAAGGGTCTTTTTTATCTAGCCTTAAGAAAAACAAGTTTTGTGGAAATCTGCAGTTGTTCAAAGCCTTGTGGAATAACTGTTCTTATGATCGACTTTCCAATTAATGAAGCCTGAACATTTATTTCAGTGGTTTAACTTGATTTTGAAAAATCTTTAATCTGTTGGTGATTAATAACATTCATGGTTTCATCTCCTAGAATGTGTAGATTTAATAGTTATATATACACAAATAGATATTTAATCAAATGGATTAACAATTTATTTTTTGTAACATGGAAATCCCATCATTTATTATTTATTGGTTCTACTTATTTCAATTAATTATCTGCCATTGTGCAATAGAAATACCCTGTAGCTAATTTATATGGGCCGAAGAATAGGTACAAAATGAAAATGAAGCAGAGTAATCATGGGCTAGATTTTTTGTGTTTAGATTTTTAGGATGTTGATGCCTGATGGAGTAGGAGTAGCTGGTCAACAAAAATTGATGCCATTTTCTAGATGGAATTCATTGGAGAAAATGTTGAGAACCACTACTAATTGACAACATGTCAGCTGTTGGGGATTAATCTCGTTGGATTTTAGGAACACTAGGCGACAAGGAGTCATAGAAGAAATGCGGATAAGCTATTGAGGATTAATCTCATTTAATCACAAACCTCTGTTTTCAACATTAAGATTTCAAAGTCTTCCATTTAGACGTAGGACTTCGAAAAGGAATCTGCAAAGTTTTTCGATTGCAGAAAAGAAAATGGTGGACTAGTCTTGGACCACATGGCTTTCTCTAGTCCTCACGACCATAACGTGGTTAAAAAACCGCATTAATTTCGATCTCGGCTTCTTTGGAAAATAATTCTTAGAGTAGTTACGAGTAGGCTCCTTGCCATGCGGTTGTCGCAATGTTTGACTTGGAACCAAAATATCGGTTGCAATTTTTTCTTTTTTGTTATAAAATTTATTATATGATAATACATAAAATTATTAGATCAATATGTTATAAATTACATAAATCTTTATGATTGAAAAAAATAAAATTATCAATAAGTATTAAAGTTACATAAATTATATAATTTATTACATAAATTATTATGATTGCTAATATAAGTAAGTATTACATATTTTTATTATAATTATATATAGACATTATTTATTTACATAAATTATGATAAAATATAATAAAAATTTTAATACATAAATTTATTATATTTACATAAAAAATTTTTAAGTTGCATCTAATAGGTAATAAAAAGTAGTATTATATAAAATATTATAGTTACATAAATTATAGTATCTGATTATATAAATTTATCATCACAGGTAATCGAAATAATTATTACACATTTTTCTTATAGTTGCATATATACATTAAATATTACATGAATTATAATAAAAGATAATAAAAGTTGAAAAACATAAATTTATTACATTTACATAAAAATTTTATAAGTTATATAAATATATTAGCAAATGTAATAGAAAGTAATATTACATAAAATATAAAAGTTACATAAATTATATTATCTATTACATAAGTTTATTATCATATATAATAAAAATATGCATTACACAGTTTTATTATAATTACATATATAATTATATATTATAGAAATAATTATAGTATGGGTAACATATGTATCTAATATATATTATAGGTAATGTATTTATGTAAAGAATCCTAAAGGTAATATTTTTATGTGACAAATTAGATAAAAACATTAACAAATCACATACATATATTACAAAGTTACAAAAAACATTTCCCAAAAATATAATGTATTTATGTAAAACATTACTTCAAGAAAATTAAATCTAACTTTTACAAATTAATTGTTCATTTTTAGTAAATATATTATATATTTCAAAAATTAATTTTTTAGTAATTTTTGAAATAATTTTTTTATTTTTGTTTTATTAATATAATAAAAACAAATTATATAATAATATTTTTTTCTTTTATATTACTACTAAAGATTACTGAAATTACACATACAAATTAGAATTTACATAAATCATTAGAATAGGTCATATATGTATGTAATATGTGTCATAAGTAATATATTTGTATAAAGAATCTTAGAATATATATGTTTACATGTAATAAATTATATAAAAATATTGCTGGATTATACACAACTATTACATAGTTACTTAAGCATTACCAAAACTTTAATGTATTTATGAAAACCATTTTATCGAGAAAATTAAATACAATTTTTTCAAAATAATTTTTATTTTTAGTAATTTTTGAAGCAAAAAAATTTTAGATATTTTATTTTATTAATATATATTTTTAATATTAGTAATAAATATATTATATTAAAAAAATTTAATTTTACAATAAAATTTTGATTTTTTATTAGTTAAAAAGAATTACTACAAAAAATTTTCATAATTACACATAAATATTATGTTTTACATACATCATTAGACTATAAGTGACATTCGTATGTAATGTGTGTTATACATAATCTATTTATAAAAAAATTTGAATGTAATGCTTTTATGTAACAAATTATATAAAAATATAATCGGGTTATATACAAACATTGCAAAGTTACATAAAACATTATCAAAACTATAATATATTTATGAAAACATTCTTTCAAAAAAAATTAAATATAATTTTTTAAAAATAGTTTTTGATTTTTATTAAATATGTTATATATGCAGGAAATTAATTTTTTTAGTAATTATTGAAGTAAAATTTTTTTATATTTTTTATTTTATTAATATATTTTTAATATTAGAATATATATATTATATTAATAAAAAATAATTTTATAATATAATAATAAAACTTTTGCCTATTGGTTACAAAGAATTACTACTAATCATTACCAAAATTAAGCATAAATATTACAGTTTATATAAATCATTAAAGTGCAGATAATGTTTGTATGTAATATGTGTTATGGGTAATATATATGTGTAAAAAATATTGGGAGGTAATGTTTATGTGCAACAAATTAAATAAAAACATTATTAAGTTACATACAAATATTATAGTTACATAAAATATTATTACAATTGTAATGTATTTATGTAAAAAATTATTTTAAGAAAACTAAATATAATTTAACAAAATAATTTTTTATTTTTATCAAATATATTATTTATGTAGAAATTAATTTTTTTAGTAATTCTTAAAGTAAACAAAATTTTTATATATTTTAAAATGGCCCACCAATTTTGTTATTTATATGTAAAATGTGATTTTATCAGAATTACATAAAATATTACTTAATTAATATATTAAATTTATGTATTCATATCATATTCATGTATTTTACTATGTCATAATTATCTTTGAGGTATTTTATATTTATATAAATTTTCATACGTAATAATTTCAATTAAAATATTAAAAAATATTTTTATATTAATGTTTATTTACTTTTAAATTAAATTTAACTAAAAAATTTTGTGTTAATTAAATAGTGATTTGAGATAAAAATAAATAAAAATTGAGTTTTTAATAACCCAAATAATAAAAAATTATATAATAATAATTAATAATATTAATTTTAAAAAATATTTTAATAATTTTTTTTTAAAAATATAAAAAAAATTATTTAAAACTTGCCCAGCCGGATAAGGGATTAGAGGGTAAAATGCTCGCTAACGTGGTGAAAGCCATGTTCAGCACGCCAGGAAGTTTGAGGTAAAGCTCATTTTAAGGAACTTACCCTAAATTTTTTTCCTCAATGTTACAAACCCTGACTAGGACGAATCAATAGAAAAGAATATATATATATAGATATAAATATATATATATATATGTTTTTAATGCAACTTGGGTGCATAAAATCCAATGTACCAAAATAAGTTTGGATAATGCTCGATAAAATTATATAAATATTACATAAATAAATAATTAAAATATAATAGGATAAAAATATGTAAATATTTTAAAATTTATATAATATTAATTATTTAAATATTTAAATTTATAAAAACATATAAAATTTTAAATATAATTATAATATAATAAAATATGCTATTATAATATATATACACTGATTATGAAATTAAATGCACAGTACATTGATGCATTTAACTTGACTGCTCCGTTGGAACGACAAGAACTAGTGATTTCGGTGGACTTGGTCTCATGTACAGTGTTCCCACTTTACAACTTTCTCTCTTCAATATTTTTATTTTAGCTATTTTTGCATAAAAATTTTTAATTATTTCCTTTTTTTTATGTTTCATCGTTATTTTATTAGTAAAAATATAAATTTCTATTTTTATTTAATGTAATAAATAAATTTATATAATTATATAATTAGTTAATTAATTAATTTAAATATTTAAAAAATAGATAAATAATACATGACAAATATCACATAAATTATATACAAATAATTTATCAATACACTTTTAAATTAATGTTCATAATGGTTATTTTTTTTATCTCATTGCTAACAATAAATTATTACATAAATGCTTATCTTACTATTAATTTTAGTTTCACCAGTATAATTTCAAATCTTTTTTTTCATCCTATCGCCGATTCTTTATAGGATCGGATAAGCAGATGATTTGGTAAGTGAGAAAACTAGCAATTTTTTTTCTGGTTAGAGTCCACAATATGATGTCAAGGTGTTTATAGATCGAGTCGAGTTGAGCTTAGGTTAGATATAAATATGATATTAACATTATTTATGTTTACCTAAGTTGGATTCAACTCGAAATATGAACTTCAAATTTTGTTTAAACCTACTCATATTTGTAAATAAGTAGTTCAAACTAATTTAAATCTACTCATATTATTTTTGTAATTTATTTTTTAAAAAATATAATTTTTAGTAATTTAATATTTTTCATGTATTATGTTTCAAAATTTAAGTAAATTAATAAATTTTTTAATTTTTACACTATAATATTATATGTGTATTCTTTATATTATAAAAATTACCTAATATATAAAATATAAAACATAAAATATAAAATTAACATATATTATATAATTATAAAATGGATTGGGCAGAGCTCAAGCCATGAAAATAAGAGCCAAGGCTAGAATCATTTTTTTAAATGAATCAAATTTTTTGCTCAAACTCAATTTTTAAATCTAACATTTTTGCTCAAATCTTCTCAAATATCAAATTGATCTTCGAACTTGAATAAATAATCTGGTTTATAAACATCTAATGCTATGGAATAAAAAAAAAAAAATTATGAAGCTAAAACGCTTGAACAGCAATGTGAAGTGCCTTGAAATGGATCCTATTGCTGTTTATTTTCAATTCCTCCCAAGTGGGGGACTAGAGACGCAAGAGTTTAGTTGGACATCTGGATCCTGTGACTCAAATTTTATAACATTTTACCTTTTTTTCTTTAAAAAAAATTATTTTATTAAAAAATTTTTAAATTAATTTTTATTTTATTAATTTATTTTAGAACTTTTCATTTAAATATTTTGAATTTATTTATTTTTTAGTATAATAAATAAATTTATATAATTATAAAACAATTAGTTAGTTAACTAAAATATTTAAATAAATATATAAAATAATATGTGATAAAGTTTTATGGTTAAATACTAGTAAAATTTATAAAAATAATTTATCAATACACATTTATATTATTATTTTAATGATTTATTTTATTTTCATCTCATCGTCACTATTGTTTTGTTATCTAAGCATATATTATACCATTAATTTTAGTCCTGCTAATATAGTATTTAATTTTAACATTATAGTAACTAATTTTACTGATACTACTATTTTTTATTTCACCGTCCATTCAGATTGACTATTAATTTTTTATTAACCCAGTATTGACTTGAGTGGTTAAAATTGATTTTCACCGAATTTGAACCACATTCAAAAAATTAAATTTATTTAACATTGAACATTTTTGTCACGTTTGGATCTTTATTTTTATCAGTTGGTATAAATCATTGTATAAACAAAGGGATATGGTGAGTATAGAGTGATAGAAACAAGGAAGAAAAAGAAATTGGAGAGAAACATGAAGAAAAAAAAAAGTTTTGGAGATGGAAAAGAAAAAATGTCGAGAATGGAAAAGGTAAAGTGCATACAACTAGTGAGAACTTCTAAATATATTGATTGAGTTAGTTATATAGTAACTATTAAGGATAATGTTTTATTGGGAAATCATCAATAATTAAATTTCAATAAATATCAAATATGCAAATTATGCTTTTTATCTAAATTTACTTAATTTTACATATCCAAATTATTATTTATTACTAATAAATGGTACAAAACTATATTACCAATAAAATGACCAGCAATGTGGTTTAATTTTTAATATTTTTAAACGAAAAATTATTTTATGTATTGTTAGTGAAGTTTTTAAATTTCAGAAGATGGAATATAATAATAGAAAAACATCTTATACGGTGTCAATAGAATTTTAGACTTCACAAGCAGTGTCAAAAGAATAACGCATATCACTTAAATATAATAATAAATTAAATTAAAAATAAATATGGGACACTTGATAAACTTTTAATTCACTTGTAAAATTAAAAAGTCTTCATTGCCAGCTAATCCAAAAAAAAAAAAAAATGAAAATAAAAGTAGGATACATGATAAACTCTTAACCTACTTGCAGAGTTAAAAAATTTTCACTATCAATGTATCAAATGCTATCCGTTTAGATAGAGATCTTTTGTTTCAGTTATATTTTTATATTTCATTACTGAGATGATTACTTAATATTTTCAGGTAGAGACAACTAAATGAATCTGAACTAGAAAAATCCGAATCCAACAAAACCTGATTTGATCAAAAGTTAAAAACCCGAACTTAAAGTGACTGGAACCTGAAGTGGCTCAAACTAAAAAAACCCAAACCTAAATTTAATAGTAAAAGTAAAAATAATCTAATTGTAATTAATTTTTTATAATGCAAAAACATCAATTATCAATTTTCTTCTAAGATTTTTAATAATTAGTTAAAAATTAAAAGTTAATATTTATTTTTTATATATAACAAAATAATAATTTTATCGAAAGTAATCTATGTCATAAGCTTTGAAGCATTGGTAATGGAGTATATCATCTCTTTTCCCAATCTCATTTCCTCTAATTTAATCTGAATTGTATTTAATATTAAAAATAAAATTATCAAATTGTAATAATGTTTTATAAAGTAAAAACTTTAATTATCAATTTCATTCTAATATTTTCTAATAATTTAATTAAAAATTAAAATTTAATAATATTTTTTATATATTATGAAATAATAATTTTACTAAAACTAATTTATGTCATGAGTTTTGAAGCACTGTTAACGGGGGTATATCAACTCATTTCCTTTAATTTAATTAGCAAAGCTCATCAAATAGTGTGGGCTTGTATCCTTTTGTTGTAAAATTTTACATGTTTCTTTAATCATCCTCACCATCACCTTCACCATCATCATGATCGAATTAGAGCCTAATAATAGTATAGCAAAATATAAAGTAAAATGAATAATATGGAGATATCATATAAAAATGAAATTTCAATCTAAAATCAATTAATTAATAATTGTAAGTAAAAAAAAAAAAGAATCATATATTGAATTTGTGACAATAATAATTAAGCAATGTTACTAATCATATGTATAATAATGAGTCCATTTAATGTTTAATTTATACTAATGATAAAATTTTTAAAATTCTACAAATAAATTAAGTGATTGACAACATATTAATATTTCTTTAATATATTTTACAAGTATATGTATTTCTTTTTATTATTGATGATGTAATAAACTCCATTTATGCATGGGATTATTTATGTATTTTTGTTAACTAAAAAAATGATCCACTATTGTGTGTCTTCTACCTGTTGTTTTTACAATTGCTACTTTTATTCGAAAATCAATTGAAAATGAAAGAAATGATTATATGTTGACCTAAACTGACAACATAATAGAAGAGAAAATTAAGGTAATGGAATAAAACAAGCATAAATATCTGTATATATTATCAAACAACAACTTTATTCCTAACTATTGGTCAAAAAAGTTAGAGCAAGTGTAGAAAGTACATTTAGAAACTACATTTTCTTTAATGGAAAAGGGAAAACATGTACAATATAAAAACATTAAATGACAAATGAAAATTATATAGTGTCACCTCAATTTTCAAAAAATTAAACCTACAAATTAATATTAAAACAAAAATTACAATGAATGAAACTTTAATTAACTCTTTGAAATATTAAAAAAATAAAAAATTTTAAACTGCAAATACACTTACAAACTAGAAGTTTAGGATCCTCTAAAAGATAAAGGTGAACAATCTCTATTCCAAATGGGATTGCGTTCTTTTACTCATCTAAAACATTATATATACACACAAATCAAATCATTTAAAGAATATTATTTTAAAAAGTTCTAAAAAAAATATTACCATCATATCTATAAAACTAATTTTGAGTGGCACTCTACAGTTCTGCATTTTTAGAAAAATAACAACATTTTCATTTGTTAATAACTCTACAAACCATACTAAATGCTAATTCTAAAATAACTATAGTAATCAGAATGCTTAGCATATCTTTTGATACTTGTGCAAGGATAGGATGCTGAAATTCAATTTATTCAATAATCACGAATATCAATGTCTTTGTAGTAGTCCTTTCTAACTTTATCAACTATATATATCCAACTCTGATATATTTAAATTAGATCGAGAATCTATATGACAAAAAGCCTATATAAAAAAATAAAGAAAGCGACATCCATACTTTAAGATAATAAATGAAAATAAATGAAAGCTAAAAAATAACTAAATATTGAATATTAATTAATAAATTTAATAAAAATGTAGAGAAATATAACATGCTCTTACGTTCCAAGAAAATTAATTCTTTGATTACTTCTTTCAAAATCATTAGTTGAAATAAGATATTGTTCCCCGAATTTAATTTAACACCTATTTATTTTCATATTATGGACCTAATTGTAAGAAGATAAGTTTAATAGTTTCAAGTTAAAATAAGAATCGATTATAGCTACCAAAGATAGCATCAAATTGTGTTATTCCCAATACTTTGCAAACTTATTTTTCATATTTTGATTACAAAATATAGCATCAATTTGAGTTTCATCTAGTCATAATATCCTACCACAATCTTATAGCATAGCTTAAATTATACACTTAAAAAACTTAATTTTCCTAGCTTCTGAATCTTTGATATATTTCATGAATTTTTTTTTTACTTTTACGAAGCTTTCTCTAATCACTTATAAACCATATTAAAAAAATAAGATTTAATGTATGAAAACACTAACGAATGTAAAAGTTAGTCATGATGTAACAAAGCATTTTGTTGATTAAATTGACTGCGCAACATCTGTTGTATGCTATACATATTACTTGTATTGCCTAAAGTGATTTTAAAAACTTTTCTTTCAATTCCTAATTTTTCAATAAATCATAGATGATGTTATACAAAATATTTATGGAGTGTAAAGGTGCAACATGACAGAAACTCAAAATTTTGGTATGCAACTTCTAATAAGCATCAATATAATGAGAATCAAACAAAGATATCAATTCGATGTGCATGACATCCACATATCATCCGTCAAAGAAATCCTATTTGAAATGTCTTGTAAACTAGATTTGATAATTTTTTTTATTTCTTGTATAGTTTCAAGCATCAGCCTTACAAGTATTTCTAAAAATGGGTTTAAAATCCTTATTTAAACAAGAACATAGGGTTCTAGTTTTTTTATGTTCAACCTATTCAAATAGATAACTTATTCAATTACATATTTAGCTATTATTTCTCTGCAAATATAGTGATGCATAGGATGTTTAGGACATCTATTCAAATAACATTTCAAGTAATAGTAGTGAATGAGACTTGCCAATTAAAATTTCCCCACCGTATACACATTTAGTTTTATCTTTTAAATCTCCACATTCTTGTTGATCCCTTCTTCATTCATCGGGTTCAAGGACAACATTTTACCAAACTTCAAATCACTTTCTTAAAGAATTAGGAGTAATAAAAGATGTAGCATGTTCATTAACAAACTCTTAATGACTACAAGGATCAAAATTTTATGCGATTTGATGCAGTTCTAAAATTGAAAAAAAATAAATAACTAAATAGTAGAATAAGTAACTACCTAATGGTAGCCAAAATATCTAAATAAAAAATCATGCACAACAATATTTAAATAAATTAATGAATTAACAATTGATGTTACTTAACTTTTAATTTAATAATGCATACAACAATGATAAATTAACCTAGACAAAAATCTCAAATAATAAAAGAAATAAATCAAGGTAATTCAAGATCATTGACAAAATAAGGCATATAGTATCCTTCTTTTTTGATGCATATATCAAGATAATGAAATAGATTTAGGTACATAACAAACATATAAGTATAGACATTAAGTGAGTGTACAAAATAGAATAAGAATTCATGAGTAACATCAAGATATTGCTTGACTAATCTCCTAAAGCTTCACCATAGAATCCCTTTCCTAGCAATTAGTTTGCTTGTGGTTTAATGTACAATCGAACCTTGCTAGACACGATCGTGAGGGCTCATGGTATAATAGTGGGTGATCTTTCCCTTTCTAGTTTTTCTCCTTCTAAATCTTTTTTCGTAGTTTCCATTACTTATTTATGCTTCTCACATTATATATATATATATATATTATTTTCTTATTTACTAGTGGCTCTTCTATTTATGATGTGACAAACTAAGAAAGCTTCAACGATGTCAAGTAGTGGCTAAGTGAAATTGAATTCTATGCTAGTGATAATGTTAACATACTATTGATTGGATAAAACAAATCTAGAAATTGATTACAATGGTCAAGTTTCTTAAAAAACCCTTTTTAGAGAAACAATTTCTCATTTTATCACGGTCACTATAACAAGTTTTCTGCTTTTAACAAAATAACACATTTATATGTATCAAACTAACCTTTAATTAACATAATATGAACACTAAAGTTAGAAGATGAAGAGGTGCAGGTGGTGGTGGGAGATGGAGTAGAAGAGAGAAAAATTCTATTAGGTTTTTATGGATACATATTAACTTATCAAGGATAAAATATTTAAATTAATAATAAAAGTTATTTAAAACATATGTTGAAAATATATTGTGAATTGCAATTTATTCAATCTTAGAATTCAATTATTTTAATGATATTAAGAGCAAAATTATGCAAAACTTAATTTTTAGATTAAACTAGTTGATAAATCTTGAAATTGGCTTGCTATCTTTAAAAGGCAAACATCTTCAATTGTAGAAAGAATTATGGTCTAAATCTTATACTAATATAATTTATTAAAAAGAACAAAGAATATTGACCCTAGCCTCATCATTTATTTTATATAGCAATAATTAAAAAACTATTTTAAAAAGCTACGTAGCATATAACTAATACAAATAGATACAAAACATATATAATAAAAGTGATAATTTGGGATTTTTTATATAAAATATATTACTTCTTTGGTTTCTTCCATAGTTAGCATTAGTAGCATGCTATATATATACACAATAGAATGTTAGATATAATTATATAACATGACACGAATAGGCAAATGTAACAAAATTTATATAAAATGAAATATTGACATTCCAAAATTTAGATAAATATAGAATAACTCGAATAGGATTATAAAATAAAAAACAATACAAACAATATATGTGACAAAAATGAGAGTAAATTGGGTAGTGTCCATTAGACTTTATAATTTTAAATATAACATAGATATAAAACAAAAACACAATACAGCACAAAAACATGAAATGACACAAAAAACATGAACTTGACAAAAAAAATAAGAACACGACATGAATGGAAAAAAGTGTCATAATTTGAAAAAAATTGAGAGTTTTTTTTGAATAATGTCAATTAAACTTGAAAATTTCAAATACAATATGATTATATGATAACAACACAAAATATAGGAGAACATAAACAAACATGACCGCAAATGAATGTACAAATGTGTTAGTTATTTTAAATATTAGCATGATTAATTTATAATTATCATTAAAAATTTGATTTTATATAACTAATTAATTTTGTATTCTTTTGGTGCTAATAAATAACAAATTTAATTTTAATAAATAAATATATTAAAAATTCATATTATTACAAAACTTTACTTAAAAATAATACTTGTTTAATGATTTATTGTTAGAAGTAAGCATTTAAATTATGTAGAAGTTATTACATTTAACATAAAAATAAAAATGATGTGAAACATATCCGAACTCAAACTAAACCGAAAAGGTCTAAACTTGAAAAAATTGAAACTTTAAGGTTCGAACCTAAAAAAGCCAAATTAAAAGAGAATCAAAGCCAAAAAGACCCAACCTGAAACTACCCAATTGATGCCTCTATATGTAGGGAGGGATTAGCATATAAACATTTTTTTGTGGAAATTACTTAGGAAGCAACTAAGTTTAAGGATAAATTGGGATTTGAAAGGTAATTAGAGTATTGTGTTGTGTGATTTTGTGAACGAAAATGCACGTTTTTGTTAACAAATAATAAAGTGATAAGTATCAAATATTGTCCCATGAGAATTGATTGATCATTAACTACTAACTTGAACTTCATTTGAAATAAATGAAAGTTGATCTGGAAATTATGAAAGAAAAATAAAACAAAATAAAACTAAGAAAAATATAGAAATTAAACAAAGAAATATCATTAATTAACAGCCTAGGGTTCCAAATTTCACCATAATTGATTCAGATTGAGTTATCTATCTCATTAATCCGAAATTATTCTCCCAATTTTTAGTTAAGATTCTTTAAATTTTCTATTATCCTCTTCGAAGATCTAACAAAAACACTTTTAAGTGTTAATTTGCTGTAGTCCTATAAATAAATGAGAACACTTAAAAATTCATTAAGTTATGTGGCTCCTATTAACAACTACATAAATCATGCTAATAGACTTCTATCTTATATGCAATGCATGGCATTTAGCAAGATGGACTAAGACACATAAATCTCCTATTGAGTTCATTATGATTAATCCGTTATTTAATTAGTGGCTAGCTAACTGGAACATTAAGCATAATTAAGATACTCAATTAAGGAAAGTAATTCATCAACTAATTTTAAAAGATATTCAAAGCATTATAGTTAGGATACATTGTAGCCCAAGAAAATAAATCTAATTCATGCTAAAATTAAATAACATCCTAATAGTTGATTTAAATATGAATCAAGGAAAAAAAAGGAAAAGAGAAAGAAGGTAGAATTAAAGTTGTTATTTTGGCTGTAATCTCTTCTTTAGGTTCGAAAGCCTCCTTTATTTCAGACCTAAGATCTTTTAATCTCTATGTTGTGAGTCCATTTAGGCAAATTTGTATCGTAGTAGCTAGGTGCCTAAAAGCCCATCTTGTTAGAAATTACTTTTTTGTGGTGCCAACTAGCGCCTAGGCTATTATTTACCAGTGTTTAGGCATTATTTTCTTTAGTTGTCTCCAACTTTCAGCGTATTTCAAAAAACCTTTAAGCCATCTCAATTGACCAAATTTCCTTCAATCTAGAAAATAAACCTGAAAGCCATATAAAATGTACTAAAATTCCTCAAAATTAACTAAATGTTAGTTAAATAAGTATAACCCATTCATCACATTAAGTTGCCACTATTTCTTTTATTATAGTGAAAAACAAAAAGAAAAAAAAGGAAAGAAGAAAAAAAGGAACGAAGGAAATAAAACAAAAGAAAGATTTGTGTATTCATGTCATATTCTGTTATATTTTCATGTCATAATTGTATTTAACATGTAACATGTTTATATAAATAAGGAGGGGTCCACTTACACTAGTGTAAAACTAAATTAGTTTTCACACATCCATAATTTTTTATATGATTAATATTTTAACAAGCTGACTATTAGATTTAATAATATAATTATTCTTATTATGCATGTAAAATTTTGAATCAATCCGATATCAATTAAGAATACTAATATATTTCTAATAGTTGAAAGTTTTTTTACATCGACCAAATAGTTAAATATTTTTAATTTATTAAAAACTCAGCATGCATGTTCTAGGTGAATAGACCATGAAATAATACAGCAATATTATATGAATATAGATCGTATAAAAGGCTATGAAAGTTTGTAGAATTATTTTAGTTTTACGCTATTGTAAATGGATCCTTTTATATAAACTTTGACAAATTTAAAGTTCATTTGATCTAAATTTTGATATGTTTCTGTACTCATATTGTGTTCGTGTTATTTTTGTATTGTACCATGTTTTTAATTATTTTATGATATTTTGTTCAAGTTGTAAATCAACTATTATGTGACATTGATGATCTAATTGATATTATTCAAATAGTTCTCAATTTTGTATTAGGTATCATATAATGATTAGAGTTATTGCTTTTCTAGATTATATTGCTAATTTTAGACATTTATAATTACTTTAAAAGTTGTCTTCAAGTAAAGACATTTTATATAGTTTGCCATAGTGATTCAATTTAAACTATAAGTTTGTTGACTTATGAATTGAATTAATTGCATTTGTCATACATTAATATAATTATCATGTTCAAAACTTACATAAATAATTTAAACTAAACAGATAAATATGTAAACCAACTATGTAATGATGGCATGTTTCTTGTAATATTAAAGCAATCCATCCATTGAATATCTAATTAAGAGACACTGCTTTCAATTTATTTACCTTGTGTATGGCAAACACTGTAAAAAGACTTTTTATTTATCAATTTTATGAAGAAAGCAAGAAAAGAGAATAAAAGAAAAATGAAAAGAAAGAAAAGAAAGGAAATGAAGAAAAAAAAGAGAAAAAATGAAAAAAAATCTATGGATACCTATTATTTTTTTCATATTATAATCATAATTAGCATATTCTATATTCATATACATTTTGATGCATTAATAATTCATTTTATATATATTTTAATACATTTATGTATTCATGTTATGTTTGATTTTTTTTTTTTATGTTTTGTTTTGTTTTAGTAATTTTTCTATTGTTATGTTAGTGCAATGTCCAAAAATTATCAAACTAACTAGCACTATTTAAATAACTTTTAAATTTGTGTCTTGTATCTTATAATTGGTCTTTCTTTTTTTTGAAAAATAAGATCTTTTACTAATGTTTAATGGGGTTAATCTAGTGTATGGTTGGCTATACTTATTTTCAACTTATCCACCTCTTGTAACGAAAAGTAGGTCCAACTAGATTTTATGTAGTGTCTTAAAACCTATAGGCTACTTATTTTTAAAGAAGAAAATGGAAAAAAAAA
>JBBYHK010487534.1:0-16572 GCA_038382065.1 Adansonia grandidieri | reverse complement strand
TCCATTATTTTGAAGTTTTATTTAGTATTTCCTAAGGATACTAACTCAGTTTTTTCTTTTCTTTTTTTTTTGTGCATTTTTCATCTCATATGCATAAAGGGACGCTTGCTTTAAATCTGAATTTCAGCTCAGTTTAATTTCTATAAAACTTTATGGGTGAACGAGTGTACGTGGTAGTTATTTCGAAGACATTCGAGGAAGTTCGCACTGAGTCAGAATCAAATCAGAAGGAATGTAGGGACTATACACCGAGGGAATTTATGCAAGGATTATCGCAGATTACACATTTAGATGTTCGACAGAATAATTTGAAAGACTTGGCTGATATATGGGATGGTTGGAGCAATGGGAGGAAGGCTCGGTTTATTGAAAAGTATGGGCATATCGCTCTTCTCCTTAGAATAACAATAGATGAACAATTGGTTCGTGCTTTGATCGAGTTCTGGGATCCTTTCTATAGATGTTTTTCATTTGGTCAGTATGATTTGACCCCTATAATTGAGGAGATTGCATTTGTACTGAGGTTAGGGCCTTTAGAGTCAAGACTCATCTATTGTAAGGAATGTAACCCGATGAGTCTCCAAAAGAAGTTAGGACAAATTCTTGATTTACCACCTCAGTCAACATTACATCATATTGAGCAGAAAGGCAATACGAGTGTTATCTCGTGGCAGTTTTTGAAGGAATACATCAGGGAGCATTCAGATAGGGAGAAAGCTCTTGATACTTACGCTCTAGCTATTTATGGGTTAGTGCTTTTTCCAAGGATACTCGGGCATATCGAAGTAGCCGTAGTGGGCCTCTTTGAGCGGTTAAAAAGAAATGTCCATCCTGCTCCTGCTATTCTAGCTGAAATTATCCGAGCTCTCAACGCATGTCAAAAATCAGGTCGAGGTAGGTTTTTTGGGAGTGCATTGTTACTGTACATTTGTGCTCAGAGTCATTTTTGGGGTGAGGGTGCCGTTAAAGTAAAGCCATACTTCTTGCATTTCGTTCCTCTGCAAGAGTTCATCAAGCAACGTTGGCATGGTTCAGGATCGAAAAATCAATGGGTGGAAACTTTGAAAAATTTGACTTCCGCAGATATAACATGGCGAGCTCCTTAGTTTGCGCCTAAACCTTGTCTATACCGATGTGGTTAGTTACTTTTCGTGCCCTTGCTCAGTTTATGGGGAATCATAAGATATGCACCGCTTTTAGTTCGATGATAGTATGGATCGCAACAGTTTATTCCTATGACTGCCAAGTTGGCAAACACAGACTTAAACTATTCTGGGGAAGATTATAGGAGTCTGCTTCAGTCAATAGCCCTGCATTAGAGAACAAGGTATGAATCAGGGATAAGTGCTTATACGGATCAAACAACTCCCGGGTATGATGCCTAAAGGCATATTCGAGGATGTAATTTAATCATCTCGAGTACAGATGGATCTAATCCTCGGGTGTCTACACAACCTCAACCTACAATGCCTTCAGAAGTGGAGTTGATAAAACAAGAAGTTGAGAGAGATCAAAAAAGGTTGGCCACAGAAAACCAAGTTTTTCAAGAAGAAATTATGTACTTGAAGATGAAAATGGAGGCCAAGGAAAAAGATGCCAAGAAAATGGAAGAACAATACAACCTAATGAAACAAGATTGGATTAAGCAGAATAAAAAGATGAGACTTATTGGCATATCCAGAAGTATGAGCAAATCTTCCAGTAAGACGTCAGATGAGCTGCACAAGCTTCGCCAAGAGCTGGGGATGTGGAAAACTAAGGCCTTAGAAGGAGAAGCTAAACTAGCTGCTTGCGAACGAGAAAAAAAAGCACATGCTGACACCCATGCTCGTTTAAGGAGATCTACAAAAAAGAATGAATAGTTCAAGATTAATTTGGGTGCAGAGCAAGAAAGAATGGCCAGATTGATCCAGGAAAGGGAAACTCTTACTATGACCGTCGAGGAAATGGGACAAGTTCTACGTCGACAACAACGTGATATTGATGCTTGGGTACAAGCTTATCGAGAGACGTATGTATCCTGGGATAATAAGCTATATCGGGTCAAGTATGAGTCTGACAAATGGAGAGCCAACTCTTTGGGTCAGCAATTCTACATTGATCACCTGACACAGCAGATTCACTCGGCGATCATCCAAGCAAGACATATGGTTGAGAAAATTCGTGTTTTGAAAAGCCAAATTAACCCAGTCGGTGAATTTGGTCCTACTGTGCTTATGCTTCTAGAACAAGCAAAACAACAATATGACCAGATCAAAACTTTCCTTGGATGTAATCCTAACATGATAGACAATGTGTAACCTTTTTCAAAGTTAATGGAAATTTATGATTCTGAAATCTTTTGTTAAAGCAAGCGCTCCTACGAGTACATTTATACATTCATATCATGCATTTGTATCATACATACATAAATTCATTCATTCATTCATTAATAGATTCATAATTTAATAAAATCTAGAATTCTTTTTTTAAGGTTTTAAATATTGCTAATAAGGAGAGACCTACTGAACAACAACTTACTCATCGCTATTACACAATTCAGAGCAAAGAAAATGGCAGAGGATCAGTTAGCAAGATTGGAAAGGCTTAAAGAAAGCCAACGTCAATCCCAAGAGAATATAATTAAAAGGCAAGAAGAAATGCAAGCTCAAGTCACCAGATTGATGGAGTTATTATAGGCAAGAGAGTCAACGCGCCCGTCTGAAATCAGTCCAACTCCTGCCGGCTCATCTGGGGGGTCCAACCTGAAATACAATAAACACCTGCATAAGAAACTCAAATTCTAAACATGCCAACTACACAACAAAATACTCCCGAAGTTACACCACCTCCAGTCATTGTTATTAATCCTGACATTCTCTCACAGGGGGTTGATGCTAGAGCTGTATGACAGGAGATAACAATTCCTGATACTTTTGAAGCAGTAGAAAAAGAGCGGCAAAAAGCCAAAACTGAAATAGAGATTGAGAAAGAAAAAATACAGCTTTTAGAAAGAAGGTTGAAAGCCATAGAAAAAGATGAATTTTGCACTAGCATAGATGTGGAGGATCTTAGCCTAGTTTCTGACCTAATCTTGCTGCCAAAATTTAAAATGCCTAAATTTAAAAAATATAAGGGCACCACTTCTCTACAAGCTCACATCAAGATGTTTATTCGAAAAATGGCCGGTTATTCTTAAGATGATAAGCTCCTTATTCACTGCTTTCAGGAAAGTTTAATTAGATCGGTGCTAAATTGGTATAACAGTTTGACGCGCAGTCAAGTTCAATGCTGGTCGGATTTAGCTAATGCATTCCTACAACAGTACAAGCATATGGCTGAATGGGTGCCAGATAGGTTAACCCTTCAAAACATGGATAAGAAGCTTATCGAGTATTTTAAAGAGTATGCTCAAAGGTGGAGGGATGTGGCATCTCAAGTCTAATCCCCCTTAACCGAGAAAGAAACCACCATGCTGTTTGTAAGCACCTTACATCCTCCTTATTACAACAAACTAGTAAAGAACACAATAAAAAATTTCTCTGATCTTGTAATCTTTGGAGAAATGATTGTATCGGCCATTAAGGCCGAGAAGCTTGCCTCAGGAGAGTCTTCCAATGCAAAGAAGCTAGGACTAGTAAAGAAGAAAGATGAAACACCATTGGTCAGTTATGTGAGCCAGCCATACCGCTTAAGACCTCACCCTAATTATCAAAATCCAAGACAAGTACCCCAAAACACTTATCCATACAATACAACTCGAGCACCTATTTCAATAATCGTATAAGTTACCATTCCAAACACACCTCTCCAAAACCAGCCAAGACCTAACAATAATACACAACCTCAAAGAGCTAACCAACCTCAGTCTCGTTATGAACCCCTTCATTACTCTTATAAGGAAATGTTTGATAAGCTTTTTTAGGCATGATTAGTGGCTCCAATCTTTTCCAAACCATATGAAGGAAATTAACCCAATTGGTATGACCCAAATCTGCATTGTGAGTATCATGTAGTAACAGGTCACTCGATCAAAAACTGTACACCTTTCAAGCAAAAGGTTCAAAGTCATCTTGAGAAGGGTGCTTTTTGAATTGATAATGGCCAAACACCTAATATGGCAGCAAATCCCTTACCAGATCACACTGAACCTAGGATTAATGTTCTAATTGCTGAAGAAGAAAGACAAAGAAAGTTAAAAGCCCAAGAAGTTAAAACTTCTATAGAAGAGATATAGGCAATCCTGACTAAAAGAGGGATCCTTGGTCAAGATTATGGAAGTATCAGAGGTCAATATAATCTTGGTGCTAACTTCTGCAAATTCGTAATTTTTCTCATTGTGATGCTTTTATGCCAAAGGTGCACATTTAGGATTCTTTTAGCCTTTTAAGGTCATTTTAAGGTCCATTAGGGTTACCGGCTACTTTTCTGTCAAAGGAATACCCTAGGGGCATTTTCATATTTTCCTCACCGGGATGCCTTTATGCCAAAGGTGCACGTTTAGGATTCTTTTAGCCTTTTAAGGTTATTTTAAGGTCATTAGGGTTACCGGGTACTTTCATGTCGAAGGAATACCCTAGAGGCATTTTTGTAATTTTCCTCACTGAGATGCTTTTATGCCAAAAATGCACGTTTAGGATTCTTTTAGCCTTCTAAGGTCATTTTAAGGTCTATTAGGGTTACCGAGTACTTTCATGTCAAAGAAATACCCTAGGGGCATTTTCATAATTTTTCTCAACGGGATGCTTTTACGCCAAAGGTGAATTTTTAGGATTGGTTTAGACTACCAAGATCATTTTAAGGTCCATTAGGGTTACCGGGATACTTTCATGTCGAAGATATACCACTAGAGGCATTTTGGTTATTTTGCTTACTGAGATGCTTTTACGCCGAAGGTGAATTTTTAGGATTGGTTTAGCCTTCCAAGATCATCTTAAGACTCATTAGGGTTATCGAGATACTTTCAAGTCAAAGGTATACCCTAAGGATATTTTCATAACTTGGTATTTGAATCACATCTTATGTGAACGCTACGATACTTTCATATCGGAAGTACACAAAGAACATGTCCATCATATTATGTCATTCTTAGGTCATAGAATCGGTATTTTTTTCTATAACAAAATTATTTTTATAAATAAGGCAATGTCTCCCAATTAAATTGATATATAGGATTCCTACCAGTATATATGAGGAATTCAATGTTTTATTTTAATGGGGAGATAACCTTTTCAAATGAGAAGTCGAGATTTTTTAGTTTTAAAACAAAATAAAACCTTTCATATTCCATATGATTCTTCGACGGAATATGATTGAGAATTCGTGCCCACTTAGTTCCCCGATAATGTACGAATAATTTTGTGATTTCTAGGAACATTAAAACCCGACTTTCTTGAAATAATAAACTTTCATAATGAAATACTATAGGAATTATAATTAAACATCCAATGTTGAAACCAAATAAAAATTAAAATTTAAGTTAACATGTAATTAATAAGGTACCGATTTTCGGGCATCACGAGAGGGTCGATCCTTACTTGTGATTGTAATTGACTCTCGGACCCTTTTATATGATCTCTGGTATGATCACGGGCCTTGGAATTTTTATTCTAGGTTTCGTAACCCTCGAAATACAAACTTCGGCAGGTGACCAATCTCACCTAGCCCAAATAGATTGGTGGCAACTCCAAATAAATAGTCATTTCGTAATGACTATTTGAGGTTAAGTCAAGTAAGCAATTCATCTCGACCACCCAGTCCCCAAAAGTGAAAAGATGTCAATAATGATATGGCCTATACAAATAAGAAAATATAAAATAATAACAAATTTAATAAATATAGGAGCAAATGCCATTTAAGTCGGGCTTGGTTAGGATTCGTATCTAGACCACGTAGTGACATCTCTCCTTCAGGCTTCCTTCGAATCCAAACATGTCTCAAAATTATTGATTCGGTCGTTCCTCAATAACCGAGGTCAATTACAAGATAAGTCCTAACCATCCCTTTTTTCTATATTTGTTCATTTATTTTTATGCAATTTTTATTATACTCCTCTATGTCTTGCTAACATGTTTATTTTATCAATGGTGATTTGCACTCATGATTTCAAAAACCCGAATTTCACTAAACTCAAGGCAATATTTAGCGTTAGTATATCTCCAGTGCTCAACGTAAAATATCCTTTTCAAAATCAATTTAGACCTCATTTTACTAAATTTTTTATGTTTCTCCTCCCTCCTGGATTTCATAAAAAGATATTAATTAAATTTTTATAAAAATCAAATCTAATATTTAAAAACTTTGCATTCATAAGAAAGGGATTACACATAAATAATGATCGCATAAAGAACCAAGGAAAATTAAAACTTCAATAATTTATTGCTAGATATACTATTTTGGGCGTTGTGGGGCTGCTAATCCTTCTTCGCGAGTAACCAACTTACGGACCTTTAAAGATGAACTCTGGTATATGCAGTTCATAAAATCATTGTTATGAGTTTTATAACTCAAAACAATCGATTTTAATAGGTATCTAATCATACTTGGCCCAAAATGGTCAGTGGTGACTCCGAGTCATGGCCATTTCATAATGGACATCCAAGACCAATTGGACGAGTGAGTCGTCTGATGGTTTTCCCTTCAACTTTCACCTTATCACGCCTAATTCAAATCCTGATCAAGGGATGATTCAAAGGTGAACCCTACCTCTCTTTCATTGTTTTTAAGCTGTAGCGTCACCCATAAGCTACGTAAATGGCATATCATGACATCAGGGATGTTTAAAGCATTCAAAAAAAGGTTTCCAATGCTTTAATAGGGATATTCGAAGCATTCAAGAAAAAAGAATTTTCAAAGTTTTGATGGTGATATTCGAAGCATTCAAGAAAAGTTTTCAAAGCTTCGATTGTGATATTCAAAGCATTCAGAAAAAATTTTTAAAACTTCAATGGTGATATTTGAAGTATTCAAAAGAATTTTCAAAACTCTGATGGTGATAACTAAAGCCTTTTAAAAATTTTAAAGAAGGCTTTGAAGAAATCTGTAACCTTTTTACGCGATCCTATGTCAGGTAGGTGAAGAAGCCTTTGAAGAAATCTATCGCCTTTTCAAGTGATCCTATGTTAAATAGGTGAAGAAGGCTTTGAAGAAATCTATTTCGCCTCTTCATGCAATCCTATGTCAGGTAGGTGAAGAAGGCTTTAAAGAAACTATCGTCTCTTTATACAATCCTATGTCAGGTAGATGAAAAAAAGCATTGAAAGATTTCTTCTTCACGTCATCTTATGTCAGGTAAGTGAAAAAGGCTTTGAAAGATATCTTTTTCATGCAATCCTATTATAACGTAGGTGAAGCAAGATTTGAAACAACTTTGTTCGGTTAAATAGAAGGATCAGTGAAGTTTTCCCACGTTTTCTTTAATTCAGGTGGCGTATATATATGTAAAAAAACTTTTTAGAAAAGTTTATACAGCCAGAACAAAATTATATCTATTTGGTCTTTACCTTGCTTATAATTCTCAGCAATAGCCAAAAACGGTTAGCTGTAGACACTTAATTTTGTCCGACCCCTTCCCTAATAATACAAAAATATTTGAGATTGAGAACTTAGCAGTCGTATGATAAGAGTTGACTTCTCAAAGTAGGCTAGACATTTTCAAGACCTATTTAGTGGTGCTTAAATAGCAGCAGGTGCATATGACAAAAGAAGTCATTTTGAGGAACGATCTCAGATAAAAAAAATACAAACATCAAGGAAAAAATTAGTCTTAAAATTTATTCTTTTGAAATATTGAAATTTCTTTGTCTAGATGTTATCACAGTCAATTTTTTCATTTTTAAGAATTTTTTAAAAATTTTTTGTAAGATTTGGGAAGTTGATAGTCATATATTTTCACTGATATTTGTGCAGTATTCACGTCAATACTCAATTCAAAAAATCAAAAATATTCAAGAAAAAATTTTTATTCAGATTTTTTATCACGAGGTATCAAGTTGTCAATTTTGAGGCTTAAATATAAATTTTTCACAATACCGTGAATGCCATACTCGTGAAATTTCTTTGGTAAAAATTATTCTGGATTTCAAGTTTTCATCTTTGTCATTTTTATAAATAAATATTTTAATTAATGTGTTGGACAAAATTCATTTTTATAAAATTTCAACATATTTTTTAAATTTTCCCTGTTTCCAAGATATGAAGTTGCGTAAATTTTTTTGAAGGGATTTTTCTGAGTATCTAATTTTTAAAATTCTTCAACTATTTTCATTAAATTCATATTAAATCAATTTTCAAAATTTCAATTTATTTTATGAGTTTCACATTTTTCATATAACAATTTTCTTCCGAAAGGGTTTTACTCATAAAATTTTACGAGTTTGAAATTTTTAATTGCCATTTGTTGCACATAAAATATTTAAATTCATTTTTGAATTTTTATATGTAAAATTTATTAATTTTATCTTTAATAAGTCAAAATTTATTTTTTTCATTTCACGAGCTTTAAACCCATAAATTTTTCTAATAAGCCCATTAATTTTTTGAAAAGGTCCAACGGGCCCATTGTTGTCTTTTAACATGTCCAAGAAGATTATTTTGATTTTCTTGATTAAATTTATTATTTGAAATTTTATTCTTTTAATTTTTAATTTGTTACAGTTTAATACCTATAATTTGTTTTTATTCAAATCAAATTTTTTTCTCTTTCATATCTCTAGAGTTTGATGATGTCATGCATGATGTAATTCATAAACTGACAAAAGTAAGTAATTTAAATCAAATCAAAGTAAAAACATTGAAAAAATAAAATAAATATTAAATAAAAAAAGAACAATCCTAGAGAATTCCAATAACCATTCAACCAAGGGCTTTTTGTTTAGCCATTGGCTGACTTCCATCCCCTATAAATTGGGGATGGTTTCCATCATTTGAAGGCTTTAGCATTTTATGACAAAAAAATCACTTAATATATAAAAATCCTTAAGTTTTCAAGCTTTTTAAGGTAATTTTACCTGTAAATTTTTTTTTTGTTTATTTTATGTTTGAATCTTCATTTTTGTGAGGTTTTTGAATATTTGAGCTCATGGATTTTCACCCATGTTCAATGGCCTAGTATAAAAGCTATGATCAAAGTTTCTTGATTTTGTTGTTAAATTTGATTTTTGGTGGAAATAGTTTAATTTTCATTGAGGTTATTCATGTTTATTGGTAGATATGTTGTTATTTTCATATATATATATATATGTTTATGTAATTTTTCTTAATATTTTCATGTTGATTTATATTGATTTATTCATTATTTATTATGTTTTTATGCTTATTTATGTTTCCTAAAAATTCTAACATGTATGTATCTTAATATTTATGAAAATATACGATGAATTTTTTTTGGCTAAAATACCATGCTAGCCGAACCATGTATGGACTTGTTGATGGTGTTTTTTTTTTTTTTTTAGGTTATTTTGTAAATATGAAAATCTTAGGGACTAAATTACAAAAATTGCAAAATTTTTCTTAAGGCCATCTAAGATTGGCGTGAATCATGAAGACACTTTTAGAAGTGTTTTCATGCTTAGTTTAACATATTTGAATGTGTTTTATGTTTTTTTTTACCATTTTACGATCATTTTGTAATTTTAGAAAGTTTAGGGACTTATTTGCAAAATTGCAAAACTTTTGTTCTAGGGCCATAGGTGCTTGCCCAAATTGATGATGTGGTTTTTGATGTAATTTCCAGGATTTTTTATGATGAATTTTGTGTTTAATTAGGTGTTTATTTTGTATAGGGACTAAATTGCAAAGTTTAGGATCACTTGGGTAAATCTTGCATTTTAGAGATAATAACATATTTTTGATATTTTAAGAATAATTTTAGCATTCCTCTAGCCTTCCGGAAGGGTGTGGAACTATTTAAAACATTTTTTATTCCTTTAGTTTTTCGGTGGGGTACGAAATGTAGGTTTGAAACTTTTAGGGACTTGTTAGTAATTGGCACATTTTAGGTCACTTTTGGTGTCTAAATTACTATGAAGGGTATAATTGCCATTTCATATTATTTTTTGGTCCTTTAGGTTATTGATATACTTTTACGTCAAAAGTAAACCTTAGGGGTATTTTAGTAATTTTTTAGAAATGAGTCCTCTGTAATCACCAAGATACTTCTATGTCAAACATGTATAGTAGGAATAGGTTTGTTTATTTATGATGTCATCGAGCCATTTAGGTTGCTAGGATACTTATCGATTAAAGGTACACCCTAAGGGTATTTTGGTAATTTTTCTTAAAGTCGAGTCCTTTATAATAATTAGGCTACTTATATGTTCATCATTTTATAAATTTGTGGAATCCTTTAAGGTTGTATGGATACTACTACGTCGAAGTTAGACCTTATGGACATTTTAGTAATTCATATTTGAAGCAAGTCCTATGTGATTATCAAGATACATTTATTCAAAGGTGTACAGCAGGAATAGGTTCATTTTCTATGAAATTATTGAGTCCTTTAGGGTATCGAGATACTCATATGTCAAAGGTACTTCTTACGAACATTCTATTAATTTATTTTAGAATTGTTTCCCTTAGGGTCATCGAGATACTTTTAGGTCAAAAGTATACCTTAAGGGACATGTTGGTCAAATTAACCCAATTAGGATCTATACAGTTGAGTTTAGTACATTTTGTCTAAACCAAGTCTTAGGATAATTTTTAATATTATTAATAAAATTGGAATTTTTTTAAAAAAATTAAGACAATGTCTTTGATTCTAAAATAGTTCGTAGAATTTTTTTCCAGTATATAGGAGAGGTTCCACTGATTATTTTAAGAATGAGATATCTTTTAAAAATATGAAAATCAATATTTTTCAAATTTAAAAAAAAAAACCTTTCGTGTTCCTAGTCTTTCAGTGAAGTATAAAAGACATTTTGATTTTTAAAACTGTAGACACATAATTTTGTCCAGGCCAATTTTTGGCATATTGGGACATAATTGAAAGACAATAGAATCAAAAAATAAAAAATAAAAAATAGAGATGATTGTCAGATTCCACGTCGCTAAGCACTATTAAGTGACACGGCATCAGTGAAAAATTTTTTTGGGAAGGTCTAAAATGTGATGGGTCATATCAAAGAAAAATGTAAAAATGAGGCATCGAAGGTCACTATTTAGGGTGTCACCGAAGTCATTCAGATGAACACAGGTCAGTTTTCCACTGTTTGTGACCAAAGTGAGGTATTCAAAGAGCTAAGGTTTACGCAAGTCACATTGGTTCTTAACGGTTGATATAATGCTTTAACATTGCTAAAAATTTAAATTTTCACATGTAGTATCGATACATAAGGTGTGGTCTCGATATTTGGTGTGCTTGTATCAATACAGGCCTTGGCAATAGCTAAAGTTGTGAGTATTAGCAAAATGTATCGATACATAAGCAGGAGTATTGATACAAAAGCTTAAAGTATCGATACATGCCTCTAAATCTCGAGACTGGAAACAATTTTTTGCTTTTTTTGTCGATACACACTTCATTGTATCGATACTCATAGGTAAAAATTGCCTTGTGCATCAATACAAAATGTCTTGTATGGATACATTAAGACATTTTTGCCTAATTTGAGTTATCTTTGAACCTTGAAAAATCTAATTCAAACACGTTTCTTACACCAAAAATGATCATAACTCATACTAGGCCTCAGCTATAGGCTCGTGATTAGACTTAAACAAATTTTTAAAATCCAAATAGCCAATGATAAGGGACATTTTCAAGAAATATATCAATTGTAAGAGGGCACGCTTGGCTCTTTCCCAGTTGCAAGTTGTTACAGCCTTTTTGCACCATTACTTTACATGACAGAAGCAATGGAAATAAGAGCAGTTGAGCATAATACTTGGAGTTGTCCCCTACTACATGAATGAAAGATAAAAAAATGCCCTTGCTTTGTCTCCAAAAAGCATTGGCTAAACTTGAATTTAAAAAAAGGCTAAATCTAGCTCAAACATTCATTAATCATTTTCCAGCAATCTCAAAAAAAAAAAAAACCTTCAGCAACCTCAATAAAACAGAGACACCAAGAAACATTGTTCCATTACCTTTTTACCTTTTACCTTCCTCTATTTCGTAACTTATTAAAATCACCACCAGAAACACTTCCAAGACCCTCTATTCCATTCATCCTTCCTCTTAAAACTTCCTTCCATCAAGACCTTACCATAAATCTCTTTTTTTTCATCATTTCCTTGCATATCAACATTAAAAAAAAAAAGGAAAGAAGGTGAGTCTCAAGTTGTTGCTCAAAGAAAAAGGCTAAAACTTGAGACTTCTGGTATATTTTCTCACCTAGCTCAATTTTTTTTTCTTATTTCCAACATTTGCATCATTTTTATGAACTATTTATGCTACCATAACCATCCTAGGACTCCCATGCATTATTATTGCTTGGTTGCGGTAGTATTAGGATTTTGATGTTTTTTTGGTGCCTTGACATTGCTTGGTAGGCCAAACATCTTCTTTTTCATTGTCATCAAAGTAGTTCCTTATTCAAGCATTTTTTTTGTCATGTTTCACCTACTTTCACATGCTTAACACATCATTGAATATTCTTCCTAACCTGCATTGAGTATGTTTATGCATTTTCTTGCATTTTAAGGAGTCCCATGCCAAAAAAATCCTGTCTTGAAAATTCCAACTTGCTTTCCTTTTCTTAAATATGTTCATTCATCTTCCATAGGATGATTTTTTATGCCATTCATGGAGTTGTCATTTCCATGTATCTTACTCCTTGCATTTTTTATCATCTTTTCCATGTTAAGTTGTCATCTTTGTGTGTTTGCTTGTGTTATCCCTATTCATCTTTGTATATGTTGTATCTTGTTCATGACATCTCTGTCAAGGTGTTTGCTTGTTTGCTAAAAATCTAAATTTCAAAAAAAAAGAATCCCTAAGTTAAGTTCATGCTACCTTCAATAGATGGAGAATAGCATGGATTTAATGTTTTCATAAAATTGGTTTTCCAATCTTGGGGACAGATTAAACATTTCAGATCTGGATTCCTAGTAAAATAAGTTCAAAGATGTTTTTCAAACAAAAATGACTCTTTTAGTTGATAATATATATATATATATATATTAAGCCTCGATATTGAGTTTAATGCCTTCATGGCGGTATGGTCAATGGGTTGTTTCATTGTCCCAAACTACTCCAAGATTATGGAATAAACTCATGATGCTTGTGTCATTATTTTCCTTCTGTTGTGGACGTTCAGACATACATAACTTGAATTTGGATTTCTAGAATTTTTTGCTATTTTTCCCTTAAAGGAATCAAAATATCTTTCCAAAGGTATCTCATTCACCCTTAAATCATCCCGATGAGGGAATTATGATTTTTCTAACCTTTGCTATCTGAAACCCTTGGAACCAAAGCATTACAATTTGTTTAGGCCATTTCGGCCCATCCAATGATTTTTCTATCTTATCTAAATATTTTTCTTAGAAAGTTTGTGAAATTCCCCCTCAAGAAAGATATTCTTTATGATTCAATGATTCTAGATGAGTTCAAAATGATTTTTCAAATTCCATCACGCCTTTTCCCTTATAGATGCTGCCAGTGTCGAAACAGACCTAACTCCAAAAATTAATCATGCCTAGAAAGTGATTTTCTAGGATTTTTGAAATATTTTTATATTAGCCTTCATCGTGTTACCTTTCTAACGGTACCTTGTTTACCCCCTGAAGCCTTTGGGTGTGCCCGAACTAAATTTGAGAAGGGAGACAACGTGATGCTATCCCCTACTTTTTAGAATTAAAATTAACCCTTCTCCCGAATTGCGTACATTGAGACATTCGAACTTCTTAAAATGCATCCAATTGGCTCCCTCATGACACAAGGCCTTTAGTCTCGGATCAAAGCTTAAGACAAAAATATATCTTATTCAAATCCTTGATTTCCCTTCTTTAAGAAACCTTTATTAAAAAAATAAATAAAATATAATAAATATCCATTTTCTTTTAAATCATTAAAAAAATTTCATTCTTGGGGATACTCTAACCCTATCTTTCCAAGGGATACTTTAACCCCATCCTTTACTAAAAAACTAGAATTTTTTCTATTGGATTTATTTAAGATTCTTGATTATTTTACATCATCAAAAATTTTCATTTTTGGGATACTCCAACCCACCACTCCGAGGGGGTAATCTTACTGCATTTTTCACTTAAAAAAACTTAAATTTTTTCTCTCAGATCTATTCGAGATTCCTAATTATTTTCTAAAATCACCAAAAATTTTCATTCTGAGGGAATACTTCAACTCAACATCTCCAAGGGGATACCCAAACCTTGCTTTTAGCCTAAAATCAAAAAATTTTCTCTCTTCTAGATATCCCATATTGTTTTGATTAAAACCTTTTTTCGTCCTTCAAATTACCACTGAATCCAAATACGTCTCCAAATTGTCATTCTGATTATTCTTTAATAATCAAAGGCAATTACGAGATACATTTCAATCATCACTTTTTTTTCACATTCTTTTGTTTATGAGTACTTGGCTGTGAAATTATTATATTCCTTTTTGTTCTACTAACACATGTCCTTTTTGTAGCAACCGTCATGCATTCATATTTAAAAATTATTTTCAAAAACTTTACAAGATAATGTTTTATGTAGGTATCTCTTCAATGCCTAACATGAAATATCCAAAATTTTAAAAATTATCTGAAAATTATTTTCATCAAAAAATCCCTATGCCCCTCATACCTTTGCGGCGCATAGGTGATATTTTTATCAAAACTCAGATTTACGATTTCCATAAAGTTAATGCATTAAAGGAGATTATATCAAAATAATGACCAAACGGAACCAATTAAGCTAAAATCAAATCAAAATATAGTTAACGGGTGCCGATTACAAGCATCGTAGGGGTGCTAATCCTTTTCCATGCATAACCAACTCCCAAACCTAACCAATGAATTTCTAGACCTTGTAGACCTTGAATCAACATTTTGAGTTTAGTAACTTAGAATATTGTTTTTTATAGGCATCTAATCATGCCTAGCTTGAAATGATTGGTGGCGAGTCCAAATATATAGTTACTTTATGGTAACCTTCCATGACTAGTTGGATGAGTGATTTATCCAGCAATCTTTCTCTCTTTTATATTACTATGCCTAATTCAAATCTTGATCAAGGGATAACCCAAGGCTTAGCCACACCACCATATATATCTTTTAGGTCATTCATGCCCACTTCAAATTATCCGAAGAGAAAAAAAAAGGTACATGGCAACAACTTGGCACTCCACTAGGGACCAGTTAAAGAGTTAAGCCTGTGACTAGCTATATCTCGCTCGATTCTTGGCTTTTTCGAACTTCATCATTATTTGGTTATAATCCTTATCTACCTTTGTCCACTAACTTTATGTCTTTCATGGTTTTTGGCCTATAATCGCCACGGACTATTTTGTTCCCAAATAAATATTGACTCATATAAGTATGGTAATATAGGGGTAAAACCAAAGGTTTGATTGTTTCCCCAATGCACACTATGCACTTCCATTTGCTTTAGTTCCCACCAAACACTATGGTAAGGTTACTGTCCCAAGCACTAAGAGGAAGTGAGCCATCCACCTTCGTGAGTATGCTTTCGCAACTCTTCAGGCTATAAATTACCTATGTTTCTTGTAAGTAGCCCTTTGTTTTTACATAAGGAGATACATCCATTGTATCGAACCCATTCCACCAAACACATGATGGGCTTAGGATCGAGGTACCTTGGCTATCCTTGCCAGAGGAAGGAGTGATTTGAGTACCAATTTAGGCATCCACCTAAACTTATATAGTGACCCCTATGAACCAAACTATGTCGATCCATATTGGAATGCTACTAGAATAACTCAGAGAATAGGGTCACACAGGGAAACACTTCTTACCTTCACTCTTATACACCAAGTTAGGCAAGAGATAATGACATTATCGCCCATATTTGTTATTTTATTTCATGATCATTTCTAGGGTATGCTATTATGTTTTACAACTAACCACTTCAATAAGTGGGTGATAATGAATGAATGCCCTCACCTATAATGACCTATGTCATCCTAAAAAAGTTATATCTGATCAAAATAAGCTATTTATGCTATCCAAATGATGGTTTAACATGTACTTGTCATAAGCTTTGACAAAAAATGTCACCACTCAATTGGTCAATCTTATCCTTTGTGAGGTATCAAGCCACCTTGCTAAAGGCAATTTTAACCCGGACATGCTATTATGCTATCCGTTTGTTTTCAATTATCGAGTTCACCCCTAGGCATCGTACCATTTATTGTTGGGGCATTTTCTATGTGCATTTTTTGCCATTTTTTACGCCCTCATTTTTATGATTATTATTTTGTGCAGTAACTAACTTGTTTCCCTTTTATTTTTCTATTTGGCATTTGGATTATTTCATGATAATCATTACCATTATGGGATAATTGGCTAATGGTTCAGTGTTCATCAAGGGGTTTCTGTCATGGAGCAACTATCCATTTCAAATCTGAAGCTTTTTGAGGAAGTATAATCATGGTCAGAGCACGGGTAGCATGAAGATGAGGACGCTCTC
>JBBYHK010487523.1:0-16573 GCA_038382065.1 Adansonia grandidieri | reverse complement strand
AGCAACAGAGATGGCTTGAATTTCCCTCTTTTCCTTGTTGTAAATAAGCAAGAAAAAGAGAGAAACAATGAGGTTTTTGTTCTGGTGTGGATAAAGGTGATTTTTAGAATATGTAGAGGTTGGAAAGTGAATGTTTTGGGGTTGTTTTTGGGTGTCGAGTAAAGAGCTACGGGATTTGGTTTTTTTATGTATAAATGTGTTTTGGAAGTGAAAATGAGCTGGAATCTAACCTTTTTTCAGCTGAGATAGAAGTGGTCCCTTTATACCAGCATTTTAGAGCCAAATTAGAGGTGTTTTTGGCCATTTCTCAAGGGGGACAAGGTGATGTCAGCATGGTAGATATAGGGAGCAACTTGCTACCAATGTGATAGCCATAGGGTGGCTGGTTTAAACTCTAAAATGATTTTTCAGTAAATAGGGTGGCTGATGGTGATATTGGTTAACAAGTAAGAGAGTAGGGTGATAATATGATATTAACCTTTTTTAATTTAATTTAGACTTAAAAAATGTTATGATTAATTCAAAAGTCTAAATTCGTAATCTGATATGTGTTTTAATCTTTCCTGATGCAAAGAAATGAGTTAAAATCGAGTTTTGGATCAATGGTGGATGAGTAAAAAATGCTCGGACCGTGAAAATAGCTTTCATGTATCGATACATTGCATAATGTATTGATACATTTGGTCTAAAAACCTTGATGATAGTGATACAATGATCATTGTATTGATACTATGAACCTTTGTATCGATACTATGAACCACTGTATCAATACATGTTGATATGTATCGATACATTTCTTTACAGAATGCATGTTTTGGTCTTGGCATGGTCTAGTATCAATACATGAAGTCCTGTATCAATACAGAGGCTCATGTATCGATACATCTACATGTTGTATCAATGTAAATTAGGACATTTCAAATTTTTGGATTATTAGAGCATTGTATCGATATGTGAGAACCATGTATCGATACATGCAAGTAAATTGTGAATTTTCTCATATCTTTTGTCCCTGGACACCTTGAACTATGTCATTTGACACCATATCTTTGCATTTACCTTTGATATGATCCCTAGGCCTTCTTAACCTCCTTAAAATACTTTTTTGCTGTGTGATGATCATCGACCCCTCTCACGTCCATGCTTTAGATTGCTAAAAATTAGCCCAGAAAAAATAAGGTGTCCACAACTACCTCTCTTTGACCATTGCTAAGAATTAGGAATAGGGCAAAGATAAATAGACACTATTTTGTTTGGGGTGGACTGGCGCTCCCCAGAACACTAAGGTGTTAGGTTTTCTAAGGTTTGACCCCCTTAGGTAGGTATGAAGTAACGTGGATTTTTGATATAGGTGCCTCCAGCTTGTACGGGCCTTAACTTAAACTTGGGTACCACTAGCTTATGGGCTTTGACTCAGACTTGGGTGCCACCTGCTCGTGTAGGCTTTGACTTGGGTGCCGCTAGCTCATGCGAGCTTTGACTTAGAGTTAGGTGCCACCAGCTTGTGTGCGCTTTGACTTGGGTATCACTAGCTCATGCAGGCTTTGACTTAGACTTAGGTTCCACTAACTTATGTGGGCTTTGACTTGGGTACGGCCAGCTTGTGCGGGCTTTGACTCAGACCTAGGTGCCATCAGCTCGTATGGGCTTTGACTTAGGTGTCACCAGCTTGTGCAGGCATTGACTCAGACCTAGGTGCCACTAGCCCATATGGGCTTTGACTTGGATGTCGCTAGCTCATGTGAGCTTTGACTCAGACTTGGGTGCCACCAGCTCGTGTGCTCTTTAAAAGTGGTGCCACTAACTTATGGGCTTGAAAAGGGTGCCACTAACTTATGGGCTTTGACTTAGGGTGCCACTGACTTATAGGCTTGAAAAGGGTGCCACTAACTTATGGGCTTAAAAAGGGTGCCACTGACTTGTGGGCTTTAAATAGGTGCCACTGACTTATGGGCTTTAAGGGGTATAACTGACTTATGGGCTTTAAAAGGATGCCACTGGCTTGTGGGCTTTTAAGGGGTAACACTGACTTATTGGCTTGAAAAAGGTGCCACTGACTTGTGGGCTTTAAAAGGGTGCCATTGACTTATGGGCTTTTAAGGGGTGCCACTAATTTGTAGGCTTTAAAAAGGTGCCACTGGCTTATGGGCTTTAAAAGGGTGCCACTGATTTGTGAGCTTTAAAAGGGTGCCACTGACTTATGGGCTTTGAAGAAATGCTATTGACTTATTGGCTTTTAAGAGGTACCACTAACTTATGGGTTTTTAAAGGGTGCCACTGACTTGTGGGCTTTAAAAGGGTGCCACTGACTTGTGGGCTTGTAAGGGGTGCCATTGACTTATGGGCTTGAAAAGGGTGCCGATAAAGTTTTTGATAAAACTTCTAATACAAGCTTTTCTTAACAGAAGTTCATGAGAAAATTTCCTATTAAAAAGGGTTTTGGCACTAGTTTTTGAGAGAATTCTTGACAAAGCTTCTGACAAAGCTTCCGATAAAGTTTTATCACAGTTGCTTGACAAAAAGGGTTTTGACATAAGGTGATGAGGAGAAAAGGACCTTACTTGAATGACACTTGGTTTGTAAAGCTTAGAGTTTCTACCAGGAATTCCTTCAAGGTTCAGTAAACCTAGCTAAAAATGATATTGTAAAAATGATGTATAATGGTAATATGAGTGCATGATATGAAATGCTATCATGATTGCATGATGTGAAGTCTAATACAGGAGATAGCTATAGTTCACCTTGTACATCATTCAGACACTCAAAGGGATGGTGATTCATCTTTGTTGCAACCATGGACTAGAATTTTCCTTATCCTGCTAGGGATTATAGGTTGTCCCGAATCCATAGGGGATATGACCAAAAATCTATTCTTGAGAATTTAGATTGTTGTATATCTTGATTCAGGAGGCTCAATCATTTTCCTGACAATTCAAAGGCATTGTCAACAATTTAGAGACAGTTTGCCTAACTAGGTTGATGTCTCTAGTTTCGATAAGATTTGGATAGAACATATGGGTTAATTTTTGGTTAGCTTAAAATGGTTTTTCTTGAGATGTGGCTATAAAAGCAAGAAATGTTTTGGTGAATAGTCATGCCGAATAAGTGTTTGGACATGACAAGTGCATGATCTTGATGATTAGGGCGTAAGCAGAGTTCCTTGTGTTTTTCTGTTCCATTCGATGTAATATTAAGATGTCTTGATGCATATTTTAGTTAATTATCAAACATTATCAACTAAATGACAAGTGCAATGTGAATTGTACAGGGGTTAAAATAAACAAGGTAATATTTATTCTTGATAATAAAAGGACATAACTTCGTACACTATTTGATAAGCAATTGATAGGGTAGCGAGAAAGATGATCTTTTGGGGCGAAAGATGCCTCTGACAATTATGACATGGATGTTCTTTAGGTGCTTTTTAGAATCTTTCTCGAATAATGAATGTGCCTAGCATGAGCTCATCTTCAAAAGATCTCTAGGATTACTTTGTATTGTCTTTGTGGATGCTCTTGGTTCATGCCCCATCAAAATTGATCTTCTCAAGTTACCTTTATGGTTTTTAACCATAGTTGGGTTGGTTGCCCAGATGTCCTTTACAGATTTTCATCTATACCTCTTTTTGTTTTCCTTCTTTTTTTTTGTCTTGTTTTATTTTTTTATTTTTTTGTTTTGTTTTTGTTTTGTTTTTGCTTTCTCCCTCCTTTTTGAATGATGCCTTTTCAAGTTTTCGCCCTTTACGTGTAATATTTCTTGATGGCATCTGAGTTGACTGGGTTGGGCAAGACATTGCTGTCCATTTCTGATAAGATTAGAGCCCCTCCGGAGAAGGCTTGCTTCATGAAATATGGTCTTTCCCAATTAGGGGTCCACTTGCCTCGTGCATTTTTATGAATTGAGAGGATCTTCTTTAATACCAATTCGCCTGGGTGAAATTGTCATGGGCGCATCTTTTTGTCATGGGCTCGAATCATGCATCTTTGATAATTTGACCATGGCAGATGGCTTTCATGCATTTTTCCTCTATGAGTTTGAGCTGGTTATCTCTATTTTTAGCCTATTCGGCTTCTTCAAGTTCGGTTTCCATTAAGACTCTAAGAGAAGGGATCTTGACTTTGATAGGCAATATAGCTTCCATCTTATAGACAAAAAAAATGGGGTAGCACCCGTGGAAGTGCAAACTGAGGTCCGATAGGCATGAAATACAAAGAATGGCTTCTTATTTCAGTCTTTACAAGTCTCAACCATTTTCTTAACTATTCTTTTAATGTTTTTATTAGCTGCCTCGACTGCCTTATTCATTTTTAGGCGATAAAGGACAGAATTATGATGCTAGATCTTGAACTGTGAACAGACAGCTTGCATCATTTTAATTTTTAAATTACTTACATTATCTGTAATGAATTGGTTCAGGATGCCATATCTACAGATGATGTCCCACTTGACAAACTTATAGACAGTTGATCTAGTGACATTAGCATATGAGGTAGCCTCCACCCATTTAGTGAAATAGTCGATCGTTACCAAGATAAAATGATGTCCATTGGAAGCTTTAGGGGTTATTGGCCCGATCACATCTATGCCTCACATAGAGAAGGGCCATGGGGCATCATGACATGAAGTGGCATTGGAGAGACATTGATCTTGTCCATATAAATTTGACACTTATGGTATTTTCGGGCTTAATTGATGCAGTCTCTCTTGAGGGTTAACCAGTAATAACCTGCTCTCATGATTTGCTTGGCCATCCGATGTCCATTAGCATGTGTGCCATAAATTCCTTCATGAAATTCTTCTATGATCTTTTTGGCTTCATGAGCGTCAATGCATCTGAGCAATACTTTATCATGACTTCTTTTGTATAAGATATTTCCTTTGATAACAAATCCTAAAGCTAGCCTTCTGATAGTCCTCTTATCATTCTCAGTTGCTTGTTTGGGATATTGCTGATCCTTGATGTAACAAAGGATGTCATAGTACCACGGTAGGCTATCTTTCTCTTTTTTGGCACTATGATAATGAACTGGAGTTGTGTAGATGCTCATCTGGATGGGAGCAATGTCTGACTCCTGGTTGACTTTAAACATAGATGATAAGGTAGACAAAGCATTAGTTATTTGGTTCTCTTCTCGAGGTAAGTGTCAAAAATTGATATCATCAAATTCTTTCTTGAGCTCTGCTATCGACTTCCCATACTTCATCAGCTTGGCATTGCGAGTTTGCCACTCTCTTTTCAATTGATAGATGACTAGGGCTGAATCACCAAACACTTATAATATCTTGATATTCCTCTCAATGGCTGCTTGAAGCCCCATGACACAAGCTTCATACTCTACGATATTATTTATACAGTCAAAATTTAGCCTTACTGTGAATGGATAATGACTCCCATCAAATGACATCAACATTGCCCCAATTCCATGTCCTAGAGCATTTGATGCTCCATCAAAATACATCTTCTAAGATTGATCTTGGTTGAAGGTGTCTTTGTCTTTAGAAATGCACATTAGATCTTCATCTGGGAAGTTAAAATTTAAGGCTTCATAGTCATCTACCACTTGAATTGCCAAAAAGTCTGCTATCGCACTGCCCGTAATGGCCTTTTGACTAACCTAGGCAATATCATATTCAGAAAGCAGGACTTGCCATCTAGCTAGCCTTTCTGACAGTGCAAGGGCTTTGCATAGATACTTGATAGGATCGAGCCTTGCAATCAACCCTGTGGTGTGATATAGCATGTACTGCCTGAGTCTTCTGGCTATCCACAGTAAAGCACAGCATAACTTCTTGACTGTGGAGTAATTGCACTCGTATTCCGTGAACTTTTTGCTTAAGTAGTAAATTGCTTGTTCCTTTTTTCCTGACTCATTTTGCTATTCTAATACACAACCTATAGACTTGTCAAAGACTACTAAGTAAAGGATTAAAGGTCGACCGAGCACAGTACCAACACTGGCGGGCTTGACAAATAATTTTTGACTTTATCAAAGGCTTCTTGACATACCTCATTCCACTCTTTTGGATTTTATTTGTGAAGGATCCAAAAGATAAGGTCACATTTGTTAGTAAATTAGGCTATAAATCTAGCAATGTAGTTCAGTCTCTCCAAAAAGCTTTTCACTTCCTTATGGGTTTGAGGTGGTGGCATATCTTGAAAGGCTTTGACTTTGTCTAGGTCAACTTCAATCCCTTTTTCGCTAACTATAAAGCCTAAAAGCTTACCCGGAGTGACTCCGAAGGTACATTTGGTAGGATTCAATTTGAGTTAAAATTTTTGTAGCCATTAAAAAAGTTTATGAAGGTCTGTGACATGCTCATCCTCTTTTGTTGACTTGGCAATCATGTCATCAACATAGACCTCAATTTTTTTGTGCATCATGTCATGGAATAGGGCTACCATGGCCCATTCATAGGTTGCCCTAGCATATTTGTGTCCAAAGGCATGACATTATAGCAATGTCCCCTACATTGTTACAAAAGTTGTTTTCTCCATGTCTTCAGGTGCCATCTTGATCTGGTTATAGCCTGAGAATCTATCCATGAAGGAGAATAAAGAATTATTGTCCATGTTGTCTACCAAAGTGTCGATATAGGGTAATGGGAAGTTATCCTTAGGACTAGTTCAATTTAAATCCCAATAATCAACATACATTTGTACTTTACCATCTTTCTTTAGGACTGGGACTATATTGGCAACCCATTTTAGATATTTGGCTACTCTAATAAACCCTACATCAAACTGCTTCTTGACTTCCTCTTTAATTTTGAGAAGCATTTTTGGCTTTATCCTTCTGAACTTTTATCAGATTGGTTTGCATCCAGGCTTGAGAGGAAGCTTGTGGACCACTATATTAGTGTCCAATCCTAGCATGTCTTGATATGACCAAGCAAATACATCTCTATATTCCTGAAGTAGGTCTATCAGCTTAGTCTTAGTTGTTGACTTTATTAAGGTTTCAATTTTAACCTCTTTTCGGTCTTCTTGAGTACCCAGATTTATTACTTTCGTTGGGTCTTTATGGGGTATGATCTGCTTCTCTTTTTGCTCAACTAATAGCAAGAGGTCTAGTGGTATAAAACTTTCTACAAAATCTTATTCAGGATCAACTTCACTAGTGCAAATTGACTGCTCAAAATTGATCTTCAAAGACCCATCAGACATATCCATATCACTATAGTCAAGACACCTAAAAGGGCAGAGAAATAAACATTATAAAAGGCACATACACAACTAAGGGATTTGGATAAAATGAAGGTAAAAAAGTAATAGAGACAAAAGGTTTAAAAGTGATACACAATATGGAATGATATATGTAAAAGTCATTTCATTGATAATGTTTCATAAAAAAATGCCCCTTACATAGGACACCTCTCTAACTTTGGGTGAGGGCAAGTAGGTTTTCATTTCTTGACACTATATGAAAAGGATAGGAAAAGTGCAGGGGCTTTCATCATGACACTATCATCAAAATCAAGTCTTAGTGGAAGGATATAACTTTCATGGCTTGGTGTCTTGGAGATAGAGGCTATTAAATGTTTTGTTTACGATGACCAAGAAATCTTTAGCCTTTTGTTCTTCTGGTTAGCTTGGATTAATTCGTCTTTCTGAATGAAATATCTCATGGAGAGGTGGGAACATTATCATCTTTGATTCCTCTTTTTAACCCAATAATCGTGCCATTTCTTGGTTGTAGATCCTCTTTTCTTGCTGCTTTTTTAAGTATGCATTGGCCTTGAATCCTAAGCCTCTTTTGTTGGCTTGAGTGGTGGCCTGTAGGGCTCGAGCCACCCCTTGTAGATTCTTGCCAAGCCCTTTTCCCAGCATGAAAACCTTTGCCAACGGTTATTTTTAAACCCGAGTAGGTACTCTTTGACATGTGGGGTTTAAGTATTGGCAATCCTTCTCCATGAACATCGCATTGACAAACTCGAAGGATTAGAATGATAAATCTAGTGCATCTTTATTCGGCTTTATACAGATATCCTCGATGGAAGTAGTGGCAATCATTTCTTCTTTAGCTCCAATGGTGACTACTTTGTCATCTATCACAAATTTGAGCTTTTGATGGAGAGAAGATGGGACAGCTCTGATGGAGTGTACCATGGCCTTCCTAATAAGCAGTTGTAAGAAGGATTAATATCCATAACTCGGAAGTCAACTTCATATATACATGGGCCTATCTGAATCTGGATTATGGTATTTTTAATTACTCTGCGACACATTCCATCAAAAGCTCGAACTATGGTATGCCTACTTTTGATGTTAGACTGATCGACAGGGAGTTTGCTTAATGTAGTCATAGGCATGACATTAAGGGCCAACCCATTATCTATAAGTAGTTTAGGCAAAATACATCCTTTACAATGGGTAATGATATACAAAGCTTTATAACTACCCTTGCCTCTAGGTGGGATCTCATCATCAGTGAATGAGATATAATTATCAGCCATGATATTGTTCACTAGCTGATCTAACTTATCATAGAGATATCTGGGGGCACATATGCTTCATTTAGCACCTTCAGTAATGCATTTCAATGAACCTATGAATTAAGAAGTAGAGATAACACAAAAATCTTGGCAGCTTATTTGCTTAATTAATCCATAATGCAGTATTCACTGTGCTTGATGAACTTGAGAAACTCCATGGCTTCTCTTTCACGCACTATTTTCTTGACTTTTTTAGGCTCTAAATTCTTTATCTGGGTCTAAATGGTACTGGTGCTTGGAGATGCATTAACCTTATATTTTTCTTGAGCTAGGGGGCATAAACACTTACTGCTATGGGTTAGGTGACTAACTCCTAATAATTCCATTGCAGTAGTTGAGGGAGTTAGTTCTCTGATCATCATAACCCGATTCTCATATTTCCATAGGATAGCTTTGTTGCTCTTATATGAGAATGGTTTAGGTACTTCTAACATTAACTTTTAGGTAGGTATCAGAGAACTAACCTCAGTACTTAGCTTGCCATAAAGAATGAGGGGTCGATTTCTCCCATAAGGTGGCTTCATGGTTTCATCTCCTATCATGTTGATAGACTCAGCAACAGGCGTGATCTCATGATAGAATTCTACTGGCCTCCATTTATCATTCTTTAAACCATGAACCTAAACTCCTTGCATGTTTGTAGGGTATGACCTACAACTATGTGGATGTCATAGAAGTTGTTAGGATTGTCTTCCAATTTTTCTATTATGTTGACCAACTCGACCTGAATCAATGCTTGCCAGACCAAGAACATTGGCATCCTTACATCCTCTATGCTTGCCTTTACTTCATGTTCATTCTCAATGTCAATCATGTTTACAGCTGGCTCAGTATGGTTTGGTAAAGGATTGGTGGCAACATTTGGTCTTTGGTTCATCCTAAATTGCAAGGCTTTTGAGTTAATTAGATTTTGCACATTTTGTTTGAAAGATATGCAGTTCTTAATGTCATGCCCTACTACCCCGGCATGGTATTCACAGTGGGCATTAGGGTTGTACCATTACGGGTATGGTGGCTTCTTTCTGGGACATAGATTAGGGCCACTAAATGATTTTGGAGCAAGGTTTGGTAAAGCTCCTTGTAGTTCATAGGGATGGGATCAAAATGTTGTCTTTGTCAATTTGCCCCTCGATTACCAGTTGCATTATTGGTTGCTTGATTGGTACTTGGTGACCTTGTGTAGGGTAGCTTTGTGGTTGGTTGGATAGGATTGTAATGGATAGGTTATAGGCTATGGCATTAATTGGCTAAGGGGGTATGGTGATGAGGTTAGAATACAGCATGCTTGGGTAGTAAGGGTCGGGTATTTGATGCTATTTTGGCTGAGATAAGCTTGCATAACTTATGGCATTGGCCTCTCTTTCCTTCTTTTTACTGGCAATAGGCTTCTTGCTTGATCCAAACATTTCCCCGATTGACATTCTACCACTCTTAATGGCTGCGTCAATCATTTCTCCAGAGAGGACTAGGTTAGCAAATTTCTTGGTGGCATTTTCTTTGAGCTTCTCGTAATAAGGAACACGAAAGGTATGGATAAAAGTGACTGTCATCTCTTTTTCTGTAAGGGAAGGCTGGACTAGGGCTGCTTCCTTTCTCCACCTTTGGGCATATTGCTTGAAGCTTTTAGTGGATTTTTTCTTGAAATTTATCAAGGAAAGTTAATTCGGCTCCCAATCTGACACGTGCTAATATTGATTCAGAAAGGCCTTAGCCAACTCGTTCCATGATTGGATTTTCACATTGTCTAGCTTGATATACCATCGAGCTGTTACCCCAATGAGGTTGTGCTAAAAGCAATGGATGAGGAGCCTTTCATTTTTTTAATACCTGGTCATCTTTCATAGGTACATTTGAACATGGAGAGAAGGGTTGATGGTTCCATTAAATTTTTCAAACTCTGGGACTTTAAACTTTGGGGGAATGACAAGGTTGGACACCAAAGATAGCGATTGTGTGCCAAGAGCAATGAACTTATCACTCCCTTCAATAGCTTGGAGGCATTTTTCCAGTAGCTGAAATTTGTTTACTTCTTTCATAGTCATGGTAGACTTTTAACCTTCTGTTTTCTCTAGTTCCTTATGGTTAAGGGTTATCGGATCTGCCAATGAGACTTTTGCATTCACTTTTTGAGTATGGGGAATGAATTGACCTACTGCAATAGGATTAAGGTAGATGACTAGCAGAGCATGAGTGGCAGGTGTAGGAGTGGGCCATTGTTCTTCTCTAGTTTCCCTTTGGGCAGGTTCTAGATTATTGGTAAGGGGACTTTCAACATTTGGAGGATCATTCCTTGTTTCCATAGTGCTGGCTTGCCCTTTTTTCTTTCATAGAGGTTGTCATTAGTTCCATAAGTTTAGCAATTTGATTATGCATTTCATATTGCAAATAAAGCATCTGGTCTTATGATTCCTTAACCATTAGCTCAAGCCATTTAACACGAGCTTCATGATCACTCTTTATGATTTGCTTACAGTGTCGTGTGTTGTAGCGGTGCATGATGTAAGGTTTCGTGTTCCTGATTGACCTTGGAATCCCTTGCACTTTTATGGCCCAATTCCCATATTAGACTTTTTTTTTAAAAAAAATATATTTATTGATGAACATTTATAATGCGATGATGAGTTAAGATAATGAATGATTAATGCAAGTGCAATGAATAAGTGGTGAAATTAAATGTGCATATGCATTGGAGACAATTAATTCTTGGAATAGCTTCGTCAATAACATCATCCATAGAGTCACAAAAGGGATTTTTCTTTTATGATATGATTACATCTGAAAGTATCTGACATGATTACATTATGTAATCACACGATCAAGAAAACCCAAAAGTCATTCTTCATGATCTTCAATAGGTGCAATGTCTCACCTTATGGATCGAGCTACTTCAATCATGTCATCCATTTCTCATTGAGCCATCTGAACTTGTTGAGTGAGGTGATGATGTTGTTCTTGGTAGTTTAGACATGCTTGCTCGATTGTCGCTTGCCAATCTAGTTTATGTTGCTCGAAAGCCCTTGTTAGTTCATTGATATGACCTTGATGATCCTAAAGAGACTGTTCTAACTCCCAAATTCTATAAATGAGGGCTTCATTTTCAACCCTGGTGGCTCTTGCATTCGCATTTGGGCTTCAAGTCTATGATTCCTTCATTGGTAGGTGGAAGCAAGAGCACATGCCTTCATGAACTTTTTTTTGTTGGTTCTGATTTCCTCATTTTGCTGATTCAGCTCACGATTGAGAGTCGCGACTTTCGCTTCCCATTCAACTGATGTCTTGCCAATACATCGGTACTTGTTAAGCTTTTCTGAATGTTAGATAATCCTTGGTCAGGCTCTCAAGGTCATCTTTGAAGTGATCCCTTTCTTTAATGACTCGATCCATTTCACTGCTCCTAAGATAGATATCCATCTCTAGATAGCCCTTTTCCTTCTTAAGTTGAGAGATTTCTATAGCAAAGGATGCCTTTTCTCGCTCAAACTCCCTCCTACATAGCTTGATCTGAGAAGGTGGTTCCTCTACTGGGATTTGCAGTATCCCAAAGTTGGGTGGTGGCAATAGATCATTGATCCAATGAAGTATCCATTCTTTGTATCCAGGCATGGTGGGGCTTTCTCTACCGTATCTTTCCATACAATGGATCTTCTTCCAAGCTTGGAAAGCTAACTGGACTTTCGCTTTATGATTAGGCTTTCCGTATTCAAAATCCTAATGTCCCAAGTCTTTAAAGAATGGGAAGAATTGCTAGCACTGAAACTGATGCAACACCAAAAGAGGAGCATAATTAGTATTTCCCCATAATCCCAGGAGTGGCATACAAGTGTAGTCTCCATATCTGTACACAATCGACTGAGGGAACACCCATGGGGCTCTCCATATGATTTCTTCCTCCTTGACATTTTATAATTCCTTAACCCAATGTTTTTCTTTCTTATCTTGATGACATTCTTCTTCTAATGTCGTGGAAAGAGGACTGATCTTGAAGAAGACACTTTGCCAGACTCTCCTTTTCCTAACATAAAGATAACCTAAGAGCCATATTTAGAGCAATGGGGCATAAACGATAATCCTTCCCGTTCCCATTCTTTTACGAAAGCTGAGGGCGTGGATGGTTTCACGATAATGGCGGAAGCAGGGTTGATGTTGCAACGTAAGCAAGAAAAAAAATCTGTGACTACCGCCTCTACATAACCCAAAGTCTTTGGGAATATAACGAGCCTGTAGATTGCTAGGGCATAGACATCTTAAGCTTTCTTTTGATCAGAAAGATTTACCATTTCCTCTTTCAAGCTGGCCCAAGAGATGCATTCGCTACTTTCTTTTACTTTAACGTAACTGTCAACCCATGCTTCTGTGACTCCAAGAATTTGTCTTAACCTCTTTTTAAACGAAGGAGGCCTTAGCACCTTGCTGTAAATTTGATCTGACTTGGCCCTTTCTATGTTGAGTAGGGCTGTGTACGTATCAATGGTATGGACTAAATCTTGTTGATTAAAGGTGAAGCATCGGTAGATTGGATTCCAAAACTGTGCCACTGCTCGTAATAAGCCATCATCCAACTGAACTTGAAATAAGAGAGCTATATCCCTATGCTTTTTAGTGAAGGCTTCTTTTGTGTTGCTGTCCCAATTATCCCAAATGTGCTTCAGTTCCTGACAATCATTCAAACAAAAACTGATCTTGACCTTTTCATGCATTTCTAAGACATAGGCTTTAAGATGTCCCTGCCTTGACATTAGCAACCTCCTGACCATGTTCTGATGTTTTTAAAAGATTCGGTAGTTGAGATAAGTTGTTGCTACATGAATGATGCCCCTTGCTGAACACTGAACAAGAGCAATTTTCCCAAAATGATGATAGTCATGATGGTTATGATGAAATGATGCATGCACTAAAACACAAACAAAGAGAAAATAAGTTAGTAGAACATATAGGAGACAAATGTAAGGAAATAAAGAATTTAAGAATGTTAGAACAAAAAATTCATAACATGTCTCAACCAAAGTGGTGAGACAAGAAACGGGCAGCATTTCAATATACCAGGATGCAATCTACCATTCATGAGGTGGTGCAATATCTTATTTTGATGGAAAAAGAAATGACCAGTAGCAATATTCATTCATCACCACTAGTGCAGATGTGCGTTAAGCCATGACTCAGATAGCATAATGGCTTACAGTATAAGACATTTTGAATGATGGTTTTTTGTTCACTGTTACTTATTTATACAAAGGTTAGCTATCATTCGGGTAGCACGATCGTATGTCTCGATAAATGATAAAAATACAAATGCGGGTGACAATTGTATGCTCATTGTCACCTATATAATTATGGTAATTAGGAGTAAAGGTTAGGAATGTTTCCCTGAGTAACCCTATTCTCTGGGTATTCTAGCAGCATTTCGGTATGATTTGACATGGTTTAGCTCATAGGACTCACTATATGAGGTTTAAGTCGACACCTAAATAGGTATCCGAATTGCTCCTCCATCTGATAAGGACAGTCGAGGGACCTCGATCCTAGACCCATTACGGGTTTGGCAGAATGAGTTCGATCCGTTTGATGTATTTTCCAATGCAAATGTGGAGGGTTACTCACAAAAGACATAGGTAATTTACATCTGGGAAGCTATTGCCATGCCTATGCGAAGGGTTACTCACGAAGGCAGATAGCTTACTTCCTCCTAATGATTGGGTTGTAACCACGCCATGGAGTTTGGCGAGACACTAATGCACATGCAAGTGCACGGTGTGTGATGGGGAAATAAGCAAATCTTTATGTTTACTTCTGTATTACCATTTTTATTAAGCTAGTTACTAGCCTAACTCTTAATACTATCCCCAGTAGAGTCGCCAAGCTATCACAATGTACCTTGGGGGTGGATCCTTGCAGATATATAGGTGCGTACAACTTAAAATATTTTTCTGACTTGGAATGTCTTCTTGACCCAGACCTTTCCTTAGCGATGTGATGAGAATGAGAATGTACGGATTCTCGACTTGTGGTATAGTGAAAGGGACCATAAGATGAATCGCTCATCTTATTGGTCTCGGATAACCATCACAAAATGGCCAACACTTGGAGTCACCACCGATCATTTTGGGCTAGGCATGATCGGATGCCTATCGAAACCTATGTTTTGAGTTACAAAACTTAAAACATCTATCCCGTGGTCTACGTAATGCAAAGATTCACCATTTAGGTTCAGGAGTTGGTTAAGCGTGATGAAGTATGAACCTTTTCGAAATGCCCGAAATTGGTACCTTGCTAGCTATGTTTTATCTCGATTTTGATTCTTTCGATCTTTGATATAACCCTTTTTTAATGCATGAATCTTATAGGAATACAAATTTAGGTTTTGATTAAAAAGATTTAATCTCATATACACCCGGAGAGATAGGGAATATAGAGATTTTTAAGGAAAATGACCTCTGGATTTTACTCTGAAAATGGAATGTTCCACTTTGGGCACTGGAGAGATACCCAGCAAAACATTACTTTTAATTTTATTTAAAATGTTTTGAAAACATGAATGCACATAATCATCACAAAGAAATCGAATTAGTAAGAAAGTAAATGAAGTAACAGAACATGGATCATTCAATGCAATGATAAGGAAAAGGAATGGACTTTTGGAATTTATCCCGCAATTGGCATCAATTATTTGGGAATAACTAAATCAACAATATTCAAGATGCGTCTAGGTTTCTTGATTAAACGAGGTTTGTTTGACGTATTCATGGAAAAATCCAAGAAGGAAAAAAAAAGATTAATTGTAGTTGAAAGATAGAGTTGGAGTATCCCTTTAGAAAGATGGGGTTGGAGTATCCCTATGAATGGCAAATAATTTTTGGCAAAGGAAGATTTTTAAATCTTGACAATTTTGAGAAACGAGGTTGGAGTATCCCCTCAAAAGGTTAGGGTTGGAATATCCCTATGGATGAGAAATAATTTTGACAAAGAAAGATTCTTAAATCTTGATAATTTTGAAAAACGGGGTTGGAGTGCCCCTCAAAAAGGCAGGGTTAGAGTATCCCTAAAAGTGATACGTTTGATGCTCTTTAGAGAAGTCAAGTTGGAAAACTAAATTTGGCGAAAACCTTGTGATTTAGGGAATGTAAAAGCCTTTCACAACTTTTGGCAAAAGAAATTGTTATGAATGAGGATGGTAAAGATATAAAACATGTTTGTGCCTTGATATGAGCCTATGGGAGGTTAAAGCATATTCTCGAGTCCAATCGGATTGACATAGAGACATTCGAATATCTCGAGATGAAATTCGCAAAAATAACTCAATTTTGATCAAAACCAAAAATAGGGGACAAAATGGCGCTACCTTGCTTCCCAAATTTATTTAAAATTGGTTTGAAGGATTTAAAGAGTGGACAAGACACTATTAGAAAGGTAACTCAATGAAGGTCATCTTAAAAATATTCCCACCACCCCAAAATGTCACTTTCTAGGGGAATAAATTTTCAAGTTTGGATTAATAGTGCTACTGGCAGAACATATGAGGGACAAGTTGTGTCAAAATTTAAAAAATCACCTCGGACTCATTTGACATCAAAGGATTGCAAACAATACCTTTCTAAAAAGGGAATTTCATGAACCATTTAGGAAAAATGTTTGAAAAATTTGGAAAAATCATATAGTGGGCCTAAACGGCCCAACCAGAATACATGTTTAGATTCCAAAGGTTTCAGGTAGTTCAGACTTGAAAAATCATAACTCTCTCATCCGGAATGATCTGGGGGTGAATAAGACATTGTTTTAAAGATAATTCGACGTGCTTTGATAGAAAATATCAGAAAATTCATAAAAAATTGTTTAGAATTTTAAAGTTACTTTTCAATTTGCAATAATTGTGATGCCAGTAGGGCATAAAGCAAAATAGGGGATATCTCTTATTTTTTATGTCTACAGGTCAAACTCGAGTCATTAACATTCAAACGTCTATGACTGAGGGGAAAGAGTGGCATGAGCATCACAAGCTCATTTGCACACCTCAGAGTAGTTTGGGATGATGAAACAGCCCGTTGATCATACCACTCAAGGTTTTGACTCAAGAAAAAGGCACAAA
>JBBYHK010487511.1:0-72044 GCA_038382065.1 Adansonia grandidieri | reverse complement strand
CAGGTTGGTTGCTTATAGGAAAACATATTTTATAATGTATCTGTGGTTAATATTATTTATAAGAAGAGGTTCACTTGCATAATTATATTTTACCTATATTACCTAGATTTTTTTTTATTTTGATTAAAGTATTTGTGGTTAATATCTATATTCGACATGTATTCATACATAAGTATGAGAGTATGATTCTACGAATACGTGAAGAAAAGTTTTTTTAAAATTAAATATATTCATTTGAGAGATATACCCATATCTATCATTTATCGTAAGTTTGAATAACATAACATATATATATATATATATAAATGAGATTTTTATATATGTAGACTTTGAATTGGGGGTGTAGATAAGGGATGGGTAAGGTCCTTGGCCCACCTAAAATTTTAAGGTTTTTTTAATACCTATAATACCATTATTTGAAAATATGAGCTTTTTGTGGTTGGCTCTTCCAAAATTTTTTAAGTTCTTAAAATACCATGCATCTTTACTTGAAGATAAGGTGTATATATGTATATGTTTGGCCCCTCCAATATTTTTTAATTTGATCTCTTCTGAAAGATGTTTAATATGATAAATTCGAAGACATTCTTGGTTTAAATCTCATTCAAGATTATTAGTCTAGTTCTTTCTATTTCTCTTTTCTTTCAATCAAATAAGTATATTTACGTTAATTATTGAATTAATATTTTTTATTCTATACTTACAAAAAAAAACCATGTTTAATATAAATTATACATTTAAATTATTTTAATTTTATGTTTTTTATTTGGTAATGTTAAATAATTCTATTCACATTTTAATTAGACTATAAAATTTCTTTGACCTTGAAACTTTAATTCTTATTAATTTCTTTTACATACAAAATGAATTATAATATTTGAAAATTTGTATTGTTTGTAATCTTAATATTATCTATTTTTTAAATACTATCTTTTCAAAACAAATTTTTTAATACTATTTTTTTGGTTTTTTAATTTTCAAATGAGTGAATGTAAATTGTATGTTCTATCTATTGAATGTTTAATTTTTTTGTCTAAAAAAAAAACTTTATATGCAAAAGTTTTAATAATTATAAATATTAAAATAAGATTGAGCATTAAACTACGATACATTCTTAAAATTGGCATTTTTTCATGTTATCTTTTTAAAAGATTCCGACACTCATACTAATAAATTACCCAACTTGCAATAAAAACAAACCGCCAACTAAAAAGTAATAGTTTTTATCCTTTAAATATGTTGCTAACTGCCATGTAACCTTTTGGATTCAGTTCATTTAATTAATTATATATCCTCGTTCAATACGAGTCCAATGAAAATTGAGAATAATTTAATTAATAATAATAATAATTATCTATATCTACGTTTAAAGCTATCTTAACTCATAAGATTGCAAAAAGTAGAAATTTGGAGAGATTGATGTATGGACAAGTCAGCTTTGTGTTAAATTAACACATGGCGTTGTTTTAGGTGAATAATTATAGGTCTTGATTGGTTTTGTCTTAGCATTTATTAAGGGTTTGGGTTAAAAGGGTCATCTAGTTTAATTAAAATCAATTATATTATTTATTTATATATATATTATTTATTTTATTAAAAGATACATGCATGTGTATGTATTCGTATTCGGGTTATTTTTATATCTTAATTGTATTTAAGATATTATATATTTATATAAATTTTTACGTATTCATAATTCGTTTTATATAGATTTTGACTTTTTTGTGTATTTATATCATTTTTTAATTATATTTCTTATGTTGAGTTCGTTTCATGAAATTATATCATGTTTGAAATTGATAAATCTAATTGACTCTATTCAAATAACTCTTAATTTTGTGACACGTTAATAATTCATTTTAAGTAGATTTTGACACATTCATGTATTTATAAGTTTTCATATTATTTTTTGGATCATATTTTTATTAATTGTTATGTTATTTTCGTATTAAATCTTAATTTATGATTTACTATAAAAATTAAATTTTAACTCTAAATTAATTTACCTAAAAATTAGATCATCACATCAATCATGCACTAATATAAATATTATATCTAAAAATTAGATCATCACAATAAAATAAAAATAAAATACTCTTGGGAAGCTATAATCGATAAATTGCCCCTCAATGGACTACGCATAAGATGACTTTTTCAATGATAGTATATAAACATTAGGAGAATAAAATGAAAACAAGTTGATAGAGTACAATAATAGTATCTTAAACATATATATATATATTATCATCTCAAACACACAAATGGATAGGGTGCTGTCGTATGTCACCTCTCTTTTTAGTTTTTTTTTTTTTTTTCTTTTTTCTTTCACGTGGGGGAGAGAGAGTAGGGAGGAAATGGGGGAGAAAGGAAGAAGGCTAAAATGTTAAAGAAAAAAAAAAAAAAAACGTTGAACTTTACTTCTTTGTTTAGATAAATACTTAGAATCTTTATTAAATTTAGATGAATTTTTAATTTTTAATTTTTAATTTATATCCAAATAAGTTTTAACCTTTAAATTCTGCTCAAGAAAATCCCTCACTTCTAATTTAAACTCAAATGCACCCTTCAATATAAATAGAGATGTCTATGAATAGGGTCGACCTGTAGTTCAAAATTTTTTAAATTTCTTGTCCAAGATCAAAGCTCGAATTCTTGTTCACAAATTAGTAAAAAATTTAAAAATATTTTAATATATATTTTTATAATTAAATTTAAATAAAATATTTTTATTCTGAAATAATAATTTAAGCTAGACTTAGTTGGTCTGAATTAGAAAATACCTTGTCCAAGGCTCAGTCCGAACGAGTAGCCTGGCCTATTGGATAGGTCTAAATATAAAATCAACTTTTTGTTTAAAATAAGCACTTTTTATATAAAAATCAAAGGATAAGGATTTATTTGAATACAGTAAAAGTATAGAATCTTATCTAAATAAACTAGTCTAGTCGAAAGGCTTTTTAAATATTTTAGCCAAGAATGAAAAGAAAAAGAAAAGAAAGAAAGAAAGGAAATGCGACAGAAATAAAGAAAAAGAAAGGAAAGGAAAGGAGAGAGATAGGAAAAAGGAGAAAAGAGAGAAACAAAAGAAAAATTTTGTATATGTGTTCATGTTATTTTTTGCAGTTAAAGTATTATAAATTTTAACACATACATTTTTATGTGTTTGTGTATTCATATTTTTCATGTTATTTTTGTATTATGTTTAATTATTTATTGACGTTGTATTTGTACTAACTTTCAAATTCCTCACGTATTTTATATAGTTTATCATTATAATTAAATGTAGAAAAATATGTTTGTGTTTATGTCATATTCATATCATGCCTTAATTCATGAGATATTTTGCATAACTAATCACAGTGATTTAATTTAGATAACAATTTATGTGTTCAAGTTATTTTCTATGCATTCAAAGTATTAGAAATTTTTACATGTCAATAATTTGTTTTGTATATATTTTAATACATTCATATATTTGTATCATGTTTTAATTATTTTATAATGTTACAATTATGTTGTGTCTCAAATCATCTTATATTTTACATAATTTATTATTGTAATTGGATTTTAACTACAAATTCATTTGCTTAAGATAAAAAACATAAAATTTATTTCAATTGGATATGTTAATAAATACCCAAAATGTAAGAAAAAAGACTAAATGATAATAGGGTTTAACTTATTTGATACCCCTTTAAATTATGCCACATTATATTTTTTAAACAAATATGTAGTTATTACCATATTATGAAAGCAACTTTCTAAACTCTCTTTACCCTGTCTAACTAATTTATCTAAACAAAATATTTTTATTAAAAAAAACAATATATTTAATTAAACTACAGAAGAATAAAAAAATGACTGAAACAATTATCATCAATATAAAAGACAAATGATAAATGAGTTCAATTGATGCCAAAAATCAAAGATCTTTCGAATTTTTTTTTTTTTTTATCTTTCTTAGTCTGCTTTCTCGATTATTTTTTGAATTGAATTTTGACGATATGTCAATGGATTTTTTTTAATTTTGCAAGTTACGCCAATAGTTGAAGGATCCAACATAGTGTAGACAGTATTGTACCAATCAGTACATATCGATTTTTTAATAAATTTAAATGATATCAATATTGTATCATTTTGATTTTTGTATTAATTCATACCCGTTATACTTGTCTATATTAGTCAATATTGCTCAGTATTGACGTATATCAATTGTACTGTCCGTACAAAATTTTGATATTTTTTATTTAAATATTTCACTTATTTAGTTTTTAAAATCAATTTCTAATGTTTTCTTCTATCTTAATCATTTTTATAATTACATTTAATATTCATCAAATTAAGCTACTGAATCTAATTAATCATAATTTACTATATTTTTTTTAAATATTCTTTTGTTGCTTTTATTTATTTTATGCATAAATTTTTATATCAAATATTTATAATTTTAAAATATATATTTACACATAAATATATTTAGATTCACAAAGAAAATATATTTTAATAAGGAACTTGAAAATAGTTACACATAGAAAAATATTTTAAAAATATCGATAAATCGAAAATGATATATTGAAACACTCCGATATCAATATATATTAATACTAGAACAAAAATGATATATCCACCGATGCAATATTTACTATCTAAGAAATGGATGTTGCTTTTTGTACATGCACTATAATTTTCAGGGATCTGATCTAATCAATCAACTTAAAAAAAAAGTTCTTAAAATATTATTATAAATATATGTTAAAATTTAAATTCAAAAAGAAAATAACATTAATAAAGAAAATAAATTTATCCAAAATTCAGTTCAAATCAAGCATAACCACCTATTCATATGATTGATCCTGTATTCCATTAAAACTTGCATATCTAATATTATAAATATCCCTATAAGTATAAAGCTTCTGCCTTTATTTTTTTTTATCAAGCTTTATTCCATTAATATAAATACATATGAATATATATAGGTGTCTCCTACTCCATTAAAAATTTGCAAGTCAAACATCCATATAAAATGATAAAATGACTTAAAAATCCCTCTAACTATCAAGCTTTTGTCTTTTTATTTTTTTCTTTCAATTTTCAAAATAATGTCATTTGTCAATAACATCATCAATATTTCAATAAGTATATTGCTTTCTATTATTTAGTGGTGAACAACGTGTTTAGAAGAAGGCATTCTAATTTATTAATTTCATAGAATAAATTATTCTGTAAAAAAAAGTAAATGATTCCACAGCATCTTCACTAAAAAAAAAATCAAAATAGACAGAAATTTCTTTTATTGTCCTTTTATAAATTATCCCTATCTTATTTTGTAATGACAACTTCTAATATAAAAAATCCTATTTTTAATCCAAAACTCAACCCAAAACATCTAAGAATTTTTTTTATATTACTCAAATCAGCCACATTAGCCTCCAGAAAAATTATAGTGTCATTGATCTGTAAACTGTAATTGAGAGATCCTCACAGGAAAAGAGAAAAATGATTAGTCTTCGAAGAAATTCAAATCCACAGCCTACATAAGCATCTATCAAATGCATTGCTTCAGCGACCAAAATAAATAAGGAAGCTGACAGGTGATCCCCTTGCCTTAAACCTCTTTGCTTATGAAATCCAGTAGTAGGATAGGAGAACCATTAACCAAAACAAAACACCTAGACTGTTGAAAAATCACACCATTATCCACCTTCTTCATGTAACCCCAAATCCCATATGGAGTCCACTACATCATTTAAAAATCTCCAATTAACACAATCATGGGCTTTCTCAAAATCAAGCTTCGACATAAACTTTCCTACGTTGCTCTTCTCATTTCTCAAGGAATCAAATCGATCACTTCATTGGCAAGTAAAATACCATCCAAAATCTAAACTCAAATTGACAATTACTGACTTTTTACTAATTATTGATTGGAGCCCTTTTTGTTAAAACTTTAGCTAGGATGTTATAAATTGAATTAATTAAGCTGATCCAGTGCTCAGGATTTTCCACTTTTCTCCCAATCTTCCTGTTACTGCAAAACTCCAGCTGGAATTGCACAAAGCTCGCTCTCCATGAAAGCCCAAGTTTTTTTGGAGAAGCTGAAGTTGAATGCATCCGGCCTACGGATTTCAAACTTTAGAACTATACTTTGGTAGAGGCAGAAGCGACGAAAACAAGTTAATTAAACAAAACATTGAGTGTTGCAGTTAATATCAAACTCTTTCCCAATAATAAAAAATAAGTTCTTGGTTAAATTTAGACTGATCAAAGCTGAAATTATATAGATATGTGCACGTTTAAATATATATATATATATATATATATTAAGTGAATGAATACTTTTTGCCTAACCATAAGATGATAACAAATAGGTAGGCACAAGAATTTCATATTTGTATTTACGAAAATGCGGGGTAGATTAGTGCATCTATAATAACACTGTATTGAAGTTGACTTGAGAGCCATTAGATTATGATGAAGATTGTAGTTGTCTTTTATTTTTGATAAATTTTAATTGGAATATTTTCTATTATTAAAATAGTTTTATGATTGAAGTTTCAAAATTTCATGAGCGTTTAAATTAAATGATTTTTCATTAAAATTATTCTACTCATCTTTAGTAGAAGTATTCATGAATTAAGTCAAGATATGATTTAAAATTTTTTGAATTTTTTTATCTAGGCTCAAATTTGATTAAGCTTAGAAGCTTGAAATATTGTTAAAAAAATTTAAAATAATAAAAAAAAATTATATTATTAATAATATATCTTATAATTAAATTTAAATAAAAATTAATTTTTATTAAAAAATAAAAAAATTGAAATATAAACTCTATCCACTTTGGGGCAGATGACTTACCCGACCTTGACCAGGTTATCCATTAGTGGGATTTTTAAAATTAAAAGAGTTAGGTTTTTTTAGCAATGTGGGTCAAATTATGTTTATATCGCTCTTTGTAGCTTTAGACGTCCATAAAAAGCTTTGTTCTTTTGTCCGAATCCAACACTTGCTGGCAGAAAACGGAGTAAGACATTGAATTTTAGTACAGGAAATTTGTCATGCAAGGAAAGCAAAACTTTTAGAATTTATATTTTTATATAATATAATATGTGAAAGATTATATATGGGAAAGTTAACATTAAAAATTCATATATGTTCCTTGTATCTTTTTGTTAGTAGTTGTTATCGGTTCTTTGGTAGGATTTAATTCACTTGGTTTTCATTTAAGTGTTTTTTTTTGGTTATATTAAAACTTTTAATTATTTTATTATATCTTATAAGGATATATGACCCCATTTTCTAACTTCTTTACCCAGGAGTCGATTTCAAACCAGGTCCGAAATTCTCTGTTATTGTTTATAAAATATTAAAAATTATTTTTATATTAATATTACAGTGGGAAAGTAAAACTATATTTCCTTTTTTAGATAAATATATATTTTTTAAAGCATCAAAACTTTCATATTTTACAACTAACTTGGCATGTTTTATAATTTAACTTTCCACTAAATACTTTTAACACTTTTGATAACATTTTAGTGTAATTTTCTCATTTCAAAATCTCTTAAGAATCATTACTTGTGAATTTCATAAAATTCAATCATAGAATTTCAAAAATTAAGATAAAATGATAATTTTAAAATACACGGATAATCTTATAAATTTTCACACTTAAGTTTCTCTTATCATCTCAATTTGGAATGATTTGTTTTTATGCATTAGGATAAAAAATAGTCATCTTTCCAATTTTTTCTTCTTGATTTTCTTTTCAATCAAGCACATTAAAAATTCGCTTTCTTTCCACTATTTACCGTTTAGGTGCTATCACTGAATCCATAGATATTGTGATCATCATCATATTTTGTAGTCTTTTTTTTTATAGTTGAGGCTGTCCGGATTTGATCCCTGATAATTGAAATTAAAAATCCAACATTCGATCATCATCATATTTTATAGTCTATTTTTTTTTTATAGTTGAGGCTGTCAGGATTTGATCCTTAGTAATTGAAATTAAAAATCCAACCTTCCATCATCATCATATTTTACAGTCTATTTCTTTTGTAGTTGAGGCTATCAGGATTTGATCCCTAGTAATTTTGAAATTAAAAATCCAACATTCTACTAAAAAGACCACATAGTTGTTGACGATTTAAAGTCTACCTTCTTTTATTAATATTTTATTTTCATTCATGACTTTAAAAAGTTTTGTTTATCATTTGCAATATTTGAAAAGATTTGAGCAGCCACCATTTTGTTATAAAAGGTAAAAAAACCTAACGTAATGTTCACTTAAACATCACTTGTCAATTCATAAGACTTAATGTACATAGTCCACCAAAATTTGGATAATAGAGAGAAAATTTTCAATCAACCTCACATGGGTAGGTTATTTTTTTCTTTAATTTTTATGGAAGTTGCAACTGTACAAGTTTAGGTTGGGTTAATTTGAATTCAAGTTGTATCGTGTGTTCAAACCTTTTCAAATTTGATACCTTATGGCTTGAGTCTTTTCGGGTTTAGGTCTTTTTAGGTTTTGGTTCTTTCGAGTTTAGGAGTTTTCATGTTTGGGCTTAGGATGTGCTAGGGTTGAGTTTAGGTTTTACCACATTTTTTTATTTTATTGTATATGTAATAATTTCTATATATTTAAATGTTTCAATCCAAAAATAAATTATACTATTATTATTATTTAAGTAAGCTATAATATGATATTTTTAATTATAATTGTATATTAATATCAATATTTGTTAACACCAAAATGATATAAAACTAATGCATCAAGTAAAATTAGTTTGTTACATAATTGATTATAGATAATATGATCTATTATTAAAGTGATATTTAAAATAATTGATTCGATGAGCTTTAATAATCAAAATGTATTATGATTTATATTAGGCATACATATAAAATAATTATATGCACTAATAATTAAATCAAAATAGAAAAATGGTTATATTTGAAGAAGAAATAAGATTAAAGTTTAAGAGCTAGTAAGACATTGAAAGAAACGGTACCACAAATAAAATATTTTGATCAATTTATTATATATATAAATTTTAAAAATTCATTTAACAACAATTCAATCATTCTTATCTGTATTAAATTCAGGACCATAATTAGTTTATGTTAAAGTGTAGGTCGTTCTTGGGGTCAAGCTGCTCTCGTGCTCAGGTCATCTCGTTCTTGATTATTTTCGAGCAGGTTTTTTCATGCTTAAATTTTTGTGTTCAATTTGTTTTGAGTTAAATTCAATTAAAGCTCGGACCATTTCGAATTTAAATTTTTTGAATTTGAATTTTTTTTTTAATCAAACGGATTTGGGTGGGTTTGGATTTTTTCGAATGGGGTTTTGAGTTCAGGTTCATTTTGCTGGATCTACTCTACAGATAAAGAATGATATTATTAATTTTAGTATTTGCTTAGAATTAAAATTTATTGTCATTTTACCAAAAGAAAGAAGGAATTTTATAACCTGTAATATTATGGATAATAAACTCCAATAGCAAATCAAATCCATCATTCTTGTAAAATTGAAAATGTGACAAGAGTTTTAAATAAGAATAAAAACCTAAACTCACTATTGTCAAGCACTTAGAGTCAAGCATTCTTTAAGTTAGACTTGTAAATTTTAACCCAAACTCAAAAAATCCAATCAACCCACGTGATCCAAACTGAACCCAACCTGATTTGATAAAAAAATTCAACAAACCACAACCAACCCGAGCCCTAAATGTCACAAACCACTCAAATTGAATTGACCTGAATAATTAACCCATAATAATCAAAATTTAAACTAATATAATTTTCTTTTAAAGACACTAAGTTAATAAAAATAATACCAATAACATAAATTATTAATCTGTTTTAATTTAATAACTTGTAGTTACCATTTTGGATTATGATAAAGTATGCAAATATCATTTGATTTGTATAAATTGGTCAAATTCATATTTTTGTTACATAAAGTAATGCAATAATTATGCATGTGCAAATATAGCACAAAATCTATAATTATACTATTATGACAATTTTTGACATGTTATTAGTTTAAAATTTTGAGTTGTCATTCTAATTCTAAAATATATTAAGTTGGAATATAATTGATTTTTTTATAATTATAAATAGTGCTAAGAATTTATCACATTTTTTATTCTTTTTAATTTTTTTTATTTTTTAATATATCTTATGAGAATATACGTTATTCTACTAACTTTATTTGTGAAATCTAAACCTCTTTAATTCTTTATTTAAATAATTGTTTTATTTATCATAGTATAAAGTTTGTTAAATAATAATATCAGTTTAAATGAAACGGACACTAGAATTCAAAAAATTACCTAATTTGTAAAAATTCAAAAATTGAGTCATATAATTTTTGTTAAACATTATAATTTCTATATTTATATTTAAATATTTAAATATTTTTTATTTTTTATATTTCAATAAAATTTTAATTAAATCTGACTTGATAAAATAATTTATTTAAATTTGATTTGATTTGAATTTAAAATTAAGAAATAGAACCTAAATTATCCAAGCTTATGTAGCTCAAGTGTCTAACTCAAATGACCTGAACTTAAAATGACCTGAATCTGATTAATCCTAATGGTAAACCCAATTGACCAGAACCTAAAATGATCTAGACTCAAGATGACCTCAAAGAATATGAACCAAAACTAAAATGACTCAAACCCAAAAATTTTAAGACCATAATTGACTTGACCCGAAAGTAACCTAACTCTCCCAATTAGCAAGTCTAATTTAAGACTATGTTGAGTGGTGAAATTAATATGCCAAAGAAAATCCATAACAAAATAATATTGAAGAAAATGAATTTTCCCCCTAAATTTTATGAATCTTATGCTCATATTTGTATAACTTTTTATATGATTAATATTTTAACAAACTAACCGTTGGATTTAGGAATATAATTGTACTTGTCATACACATAAAGTTTTGAATCGATCTAACATCTTGATTGAACATACTAGTAGTTTTTCAATATATATTTAACATTTGAACTTTTTTATACCGAATAAATAGTTGAACGTATTTAATTTACTCAAAAGTCGACGTGTATAATTTAAGTTAATAGAACATGAAATATGATAATTGGAATAAAAAAATATAAATTGAACAAAAAGTTATACAAGTATATAAAATTAATTTAATTTTATATTAATATAAGTGAATCTCTCTTGATATTGATATATATATATATATATATATATAAAATTTGGTTCAATCATCCGAATCAGCTAATTAGCCCTTCATGCTTTTCCCCTTAAAAAGTGGAAAAAAAAAACATTTCAAATCTGTAGCCAAACGATAGGGAAACTAAAGTGGAGAACCTGAAGATGATGTTGTAGTTCTTTTCCTTTTAAGTTTTTTAATAATGAATCCTTGATGCAAATTAAATTAAATTAATAGTGATCGTTTTAAAGGGCATTGGACAATGTGGCCAGGGAAACATTACATGATCGGATACTATATGAAGGCCTTTTTTATTGATCCAATATGATGAAATATTACAAATAGCCAGATTACATATAGACCATATGGCAAGGTCTTTCCTATTCTACATATAAGTAAGCATGTACTGTACATATATAATCCAGACTGTGACACTGATAGCAGTCCCAAGTCTACTGGCTGCAATATTTATTTATTTATATATAATTGTAATAGAAGTATAGTACTAGTAGTGCATGCAGTGTTGGAACATTTTCAAAATAATGAAAGGTCATGTTTTCAATAATTATAAAGTAATGTCTCTTAATTATTTAATTAAGAGTGATGTCTCTTGGTTATTTACTAAGTGGTGTGACTATCCAAGTGGACATGTATTTGGAATAGTTATGTCTATATGAAAAGATACTTCTTTGCCTATAAATAGAACCCCCTCTCATTTGGAAGATATAGAGAGAAAACTAAATAGAAAACTACAATAAAATTTTGGTAGTTTTGTCACACACTGCTTAGTGCATAGTAGATTGATGTCGTCAATGCAAAACGCCGTCAATTGTAGGGCTTCATTGTATCCTCGAGGCTTATATGCCGGTAACCCTTTTGCATACCTAATTAATGGTGGGGGCGAATAAAACCTTAAAGAGAGTGGTATTGCTACACATCTTGAAGCTTTAATCAATTTCTCGTGTTTTTCGGTTCCTCACGTACTAACAATTTTAAGGTTTTATTTGTGTAATTGTACGAGAAATTTGTTTGAAGGTGAAAGAGGATACAATGAAAGGTACAAAACGCAGCATTTAATACCATTGTATCACATGAGCATGTTAAGATACAAATGTTTGGGGTGACACGGCAAAAGTAAAAAAAATATGTGTAAAAGGCATATTATGGAGTGTTAGGTATGTTTTGTGAACTTTTATTTAAATAAATTATATGTGTAAAATCGTTGATTTTTTTATAGTTATTAAATTGTATTAAAGTTTCTATAGCTTACAATGAGACGTCCGCAAAGGTATTTGAAAAAGTTACTACTAAACTTTGCTTACAAATTATTATATTAGTCATGTGATTCATGTTTGGTGTATATTGTTGGTGGCTTATGGTATGGATCTTTCAAGAAAAATTGTGACTATGCAAAAAAATTATATATATATATATATAAAATAAACTAAATGAAAGTTTATTATGTAGATAGACATATGAGATGGATCATTTTGGTTGGCTTAAAGCAACCATAATCCTAAATAGATTTTATATTTAGTTACACATTTTGGTAATCCACATTACAAGGGTTAAACAAAATTATGAGTATTTAACCTATTTTATTATTTGTCACATGACTTTATGTTGGTTTTATGAAATAAAAAGTTGGACTATTTTATCAAATTTATTATCAATATAGAAGTAGTTTTGACTAGAAATGATATAAGTTAAAAATTATTTCTATGATAATTTTTCTAGTCAAAGTAGAATAGTGGGAAAGCAAAAGCTTTTATAATATAGTCACTATTCTAATATAAAAATAAAATCTTCTATTTAAAATGTGTAACAGAGTAGTCATTAATTTGACCACAAGGATTTGGAGGTCCAAATGTGACTATATAATTTTATTTGGTCTCATTTAGTATTTAGTGTATGCTATAGTGCATATGAATATGATTATAGTGGATATAGTTTGAATGAAGATATAAACATATAGTTTGTTTATGAATAAGATAAAATGCATTTATATCCACCATATATAGCATTGGTAAATGATCTCCAAAGGAGTCATTTGGAATCATGATATAAGATTTGTAAAATATGGATGAGCATGGTATTAAAACTAATAGAAAGGTGGCTTTTGTCATCCATTGATTAATGCTTTCCATATTGATAGTTATCATAAATAGCCGTGCTTAGGTGATATATGAAAATATTCATCAAAAGTTGAGCTATTTAGAAAGTCATTACTCAAAATGAAAATATTAAAATAGCAAGAAGAAAGCTATTATCCCATGTGTGTAGAGGACAAGGCTTTGGTTATTAAAAATAAAATGACTAATAATGTCCTCGATGAAGGGTGTATTTATGTAATAGTCACTTGATAAGCCTGGTAATGGTTTGGTAATATTGACTATTGTTCTAAAACTAGATATGAAACACCCTTGTGTGCATATGGTTTGTTGATAAAAAGTCATGTATTTTGAGTATATATACACAATAAGTTTAAAATCATGTATTGATTATGATAACAAGACATGAAAAATAGCAACAATATTGTCTTATTTCACCGAGGGATTTGAGGCCTCATTATAAGAAATTACTTGGTTGAAAAGGACAATGTGATGTATGGTTTACACATTTGGAGATAATGAAATTAAGATATAAATAAAAACCATAATTAAAAATAGATAAAGTGATCACTATGAATGCTATAAAGTGAAGAATTGGTATTGTATAAAGGATATCATTGATAAGTGAAACATTATTCAAAAGTATTTCTTAGCCAAATAATGTATATTCATACATGGTGAGGGTGTTGATTTTGTGAATCTTCAAGATACAAGTATTTATAAAAGTTCACCATGTGGTATGAAAAATTAATATAGCTATGTTGGTAATTTAGGGATGGGGACAAGCTTATAATATTAAGTCACCCATGATGGAAACTCAACTCAACGCTTGGTATAATGTCAAGTCTTGAGTTCAATGAGACAAAGTACATCATCTATATGTGGTTGATAGTACTATAATATTATATAATATATCATCCCAGATACTATGCATTGACTGGTGTTGAAATCTTTGTGTGAGATGTGTTCGGTTAACCAAATGGAATAGCGGGTTCAAAGCATAGTCTACCACGCGATTTCGATTAACTTTAACATGTTTTCACTAAGTGAAGGTTAAATCGTAAGATACCTTCATTTATGCAATAGATTTCTAAAATTATCAAAATTTTATTTATTTTGAAAATGGTGGGGGATTGTTGGAACATTTTCAAAATAATGAAAGGTCATGCCTTCAATAATTATAAAGTAATATCTCTTAATTATTTAATTAAGAGTGATGTCTCTTGGTTATTTACCAAGTGGTATGACTATCCAAGTGGACATGTATTTGGAATAGTTATGTCTATATGAAAAGACACTTCTGTGCCTATAAATAGAACCATTTTCATTTGGAAGACATAGAGAGAAAACTAGATAGAAAACTATAATAAAATTTTGGTAGTTTTGTCACACACTGCTTAGTGCATAGTAGATTGATGTCGTCAATGCAAAACGCCGTTAATTGTAGGGCTTAATTGTATCCTGGAGGTTTATATGCCGGTAACCTTTTTGCATACTTAATTAATGGTGGGGGTGAATAAAACCTTAAAGAGAGTGGTATTGCTACACACCTTGAAGCTTTCATCAATTTCTCATGTTTTTCGGTTTCTCACGTACTAACACCCAGCACAACAATACCATTTATTTATTTTTGAAATTAAGCCTCACTCACTCCTTTGCCTCTTTAAGTTTAACTGTTGCCTTCAGTTCTGGCTTGGCGCTGATGCGATCAATTACAACTTCGGAATGTGTATTTAGTGCCTTCGTAATTGCTTTTTTGTCCAGATTGATCAAGATGTTTTTTGATTTTGGTCTCATCAACTGCTCCAGAAACGACTTCCGTATACACCTGCAATTGATAGATTAATTGATTATCATATATATAATTCCAAAGTTGTAAATATAATATATATAATACATGTTACCAATAAATTATACCTTTTTCGACTCATTTACTTTGTTTTTCCATGCAATAATCCACCTAAGATTATCTTTGATTTTGTACGCAACATATCCAACCGAACCCATAACTGAATCTGTATTGTCTGCTAGGTGCTTAAAATTAGCTTGCCCTTTATCTTCAATTTCGTTTGGGAGGTCATAAACACCCCAGACCCGACCCAAAATTTCTTCAAATCCAGCGTTAGTTATTGGTCGGAATTGTTCTGAAGGCGGTAATCTGTGAGTTCTGGATAGCAACTAGTTGGGATTTCTGCTGTTCCTGGATAGGCAGCTGGGATAGTGTTGTCTCTTTTGCGTACTAAATTTCTATCAAGTTGGGATAGTTTGGAGACTAGGGCACCAGCTTTATGTTGCGGTGCTGCTGGATTGGCAACCATGACAGTAGTTTTGTGCGTTTTGGTTACCAAATTCCTATGAAGTTGCAGGCACCGCGGTGGTACTGCAACACCCGATGCACATTGCGTTGCTAGTAGTGTTGAATTGGCAGCTATGGTAGCCTAAGCTTTCTGTCTTTTTGGTTTGGTTGTGTTGCGCTTCAAATGTTGGGACATACACCTACTTATATAGTAGTTTGCAGCATGGAGTGCCTTATAAGATGACAAGTCCGTAGGTACAACACTGTAATTTTTTTTTTATATAAAAAAGCATGTGCTAAATTCTGTGCATGGAATTAATTGTGTATGTCTATATCAAACATAATGTCATTAAAAAAGTTAAGAATACACATGAACCATTTAATTAATTTATGTAGTTATCTTTAAAATGGAGATCAATTAAATTTGAATTCAAAATCTATAATAATTTTTTATACCAAAATTACAATCACCTTTGTAAAAAATGTTATGGGAACATGCATCGTGATTGATGAGTGTCCCTTTTGTAAATTTGAGTGCTAGATCTTTTAATTCATAGGATGTGAATGAGTATTTTCACACAAAATAGAGAAGCCAGTGTCAAAATCATTGGTGTTTAACCTTAGGAGAGTGCTACATGACATTTTAAGAACACTTCTTAACAATATATAAGTTTTGCAACAATTAAAAAAATCGTCATATAATTTTAAAATACCTTTAATCATTATTATGTTTTTTAAAAATGTTTTTAAAAAAATATATGAATATATATATATATATATTTTGTTATTACCAGGTTGGTTGGTAGTATTTTAATATGATGGAGAATATAGACATGTGTAGAAAATTTTTGCAAAGTTTATATTAATATATATGCATCTTTTTGGTAATTTTGAACTTGATCACCTGTATAAAGACACATCTATATATAGAGAGAAAGATGTTTCTTTGATTGTTTAGGTTTTGTTTGATCTGTACTTTTTTATTTGCATATATGTTTTTTATGAAAAATAAAAATAAATTAAAAGCAAGATACATATACAAATAGTAGAAAATAATTAAAAATAAAATATCAATAAAATGGAACCTTAACTATGAGTTACAGTTAATATCAAAATTATTCCTCATGATTATAAAAAAAAAGTCATTGCGTAAGGTTCTAAATAATCAAGTACAAATTATATCGTCGGTCCAACATTTTAATTATTTTTTGTGTTTATTAAAATTTCAATAATTTGTAATGTTGGAGGGCAATTAATCACACTTTGTCCAGAACAATCAAGCTGAAAAAGTATATAAAAATTAATTTTTATTATAATTTTAATTTTAAATAATTAAGTTATAGAAACTATAATTATTTTGTGAAGATATAACGCTTATTTTCTAAAAGTTGTATTATAAAGGCACAACTCTTATATGTAAAAATTATATTGTAAAACAACATCATTCTTATAGAAGAGTATCTAATTGAAGGATAAATCTATTCATTATCTATATAAAAGATATAAAAGATTTTTCTTTTATATCATTTTCACTTTTGTATGGAGTGTTGATGACTTTAAATTGTATTTTAAACACATATTGGAGCTTAAAAAATATTTTACATGCTTTAAAACCGTTTTATATAATTTTTTAAGACATACTTTTTTTTTATTTCAATCTCTAATTAGTTATGTACAGCGATATCAATGTCACCTTTCGTTAAAGTTGTTTTCTTGACGTATATAAATGTGATGGAGCATGTACATGCATTGTGTAGTGTCTTTTTTGTGATGTTGATTGCTATATCTTATTAACGATGAGAGTGAGATAAAGAGTCTTTTCACAAATGATAGGTGTTATTAAGAAAATTGATATATAATGGTAATGAGGATATATATAAATATATATATATATATATGTATATCGTTTTTGCCAAATTATATTAATATGTAGGCATGGTTTTCATTTTTGAACTACTTGTTTGAAGATGTCTTTTAATATATGTATTAAAGTTTGGTGCCAAGGCATCATATGTAAACTCTCATTGTCTTATTAATTTTTCAAAAATAAATAAAATAAAAAAGGTATTCATTAATAAAATTTGTATTAATGTATAAAATTTATTCCACGTACAAATTATATTAAATTAATATAAAGTTTATTCTTTTAATGTTATTAATGTAAAATTAAACTTAAAAAATAAATAAATTTAATTTAAGTTTTAACTCTTTTTTATTAATCAAATAATTTTTTTTTTTACTTTTTATGAGTAATGAAAAATTGCTTTTGAAAGTAAAGTAAACCTTAACATTTTTTTTTATTATTATCAAATAAATTTATTTAACAAAAATCTTTTAATGAAGCTAAGATTCTCAGTTATAAATTAAATTAATCTTATTAACAGTCAAAAAAAATTACAATAGAAATTTAGTTAATAGATTTATTTACTTTTAAAGGTTAATAAAAAATAGACCTTTGAAAATAGAGCAATTTAATGTAAACTATAACTCGTTTTTTTTAATTAAAAATAAATTTATTTAACAAGAGCTTCTTAATGAAATCAAAGTTATTACTTATAAATTGAAAAAAATCTTATTAATAAAAAAATTTCAATAACAATTTAAAATTTTATTCTACTTATATATATTATAAATTTAAAGAAAGATGTCTATTTGATTTTTTAAAGTTCTTTATTGATACTTTCATTATTTATTATTTCCTTTTTCAATAAAAACAAAAAAAAAAACTAAAACTAAGAAAAATTTTAAAAAAATTAAACAGAACCTCAACTGTTGTAGTTAATATCAAACTCTTTCCTAATAATAATAATAATAATAATAAAAGGTCATTTCTTGACTTTAGAGTAATCAAAGCTGAAAAAAATCTATACATTTTTATATACTAAGTGTATGAACATTTTTCCCCTAACGATAAGATGACAACAAGTAGATAGGTACAATATTTTCGTATTTATATTTAGGAAAATGTAGGATAAATCAATGTATCAATATTAATTATGTACTAAATATTGATTGGAGAGCCATTAAATTATTATGAAGATTGTATATTTTTGTTTTATTTTTTGGATTATTTTATAATATCAAAAATAGTTTTACTATTATGATTGGAGTTTTAAAATTTCATGAACGGCTAACAGAATGGTTTTTCATTAAAATTACTCCAACCATTGTTAGTAAAATTTTTAAAATTAATATAGTTAATTGCTCTAGATGCAATTAATAGAGTTTATTTTTTATACGTCGGTGAAAATTTTAACTTTGCATGTCCTATTAGAATCTATTACAAGTCCAATTATTTTTATATTTATTTTTTAAAAAACTTTTAATATATCTTAAATAAATACGTGTAACACTTATAATCTTGTTAGTGAAATTTAAAAACTATGGATATATGATTAATTTTCTTCTAAAATGCCATCCTTTTGTTGAAGTAAATTAAGCAGCCTTTGAGAAAATGATAAATTTTAAAAATTAAAAGAAAAAGCTTGAGCAGAAAGATATAGTTTAACTGAAAAAACAAAGGTTAATATTTTAATCTAATCTAATATATAAAAGATTAGATGTGGAAAAAGTAACATGAGAAATTCATATACGTTCCTTCTATCCTTTTATTAGTAGTTTCCAGCTGTTGTTTGGTAGGATTTTATGTCACACGGTTTTCGTTTTCGAAAAATTAATCTTCATGGGAAGAAAAAAACATACTTATCTTGAGACTAGATCTATTCAAAAGTCGAATAAAAGTCAGATAAGATGATTTTAGAAATTATATTTTTAAAAAATTTCGTATGTTATCAATATTTTAAAAAAATAATAATAATTTGATAAGAATAATATGAAATTTAAAAAGAAAAAGATGTAAAAAAAAATACATCATTTTCTTATCACCTCTTTTAATACATTTAGTAACAAAATTAAGTAATTTAATAAAAAAAAAGGCCGTAAAATCTTAGTTAACTGGAAAAAATATGTAAAATTTATAAATACATAATTACAGTCGTAAAAAAAAAAAAACTAAATAATTAAGTGGAAAGGTAATCCTATGATTTAACAAAGACAAACAAAATTACTTGTTTTCAAATGGTTGAATTAAAGTTTCATCATGAGTAAATTCTGCTGTATGCGTGCACGTTGATGTATTGATAATAGCAAATATTGTTAAAAAAGAATAGAAAACTAAGTAATTTATATGAATATAGTAATATCGTTATTGTTAAAAATAAAAGGAAATTGAGTAATTTGATAACTAATAAATGTAAAGTTAACAAAATAAAATAATATTATTTTTTATCAAAAAGAGTAAGAAATTAAATAATTTGACAATTGATAAATATATATATAAAGATAAATGTAACAATTAATTGTATTATTGATTTAAAATTACGAAAATAAATAAATAAATAACAATAGTTATTTTTGTCCTTCTGTGCCAACCAATTTTTTGTGATGTTTTTGAAAATAATTGATAATGATCGATCCACTCAAAACGTCCCAATTCGAAGATCCCATTTCTTAATTAATTTTTCATTGTGCAGTAACATACAAAAGAAAAACAATATTAAATCATAAATTCTTATTAATGTTTGAAACGTTGTGCGAATATTCTAATTTTAATTGTCGATAGATAATTCATTCACGCCTGTGCCCCTAATTGAGTAAATAAATGATATATGTGAAAAATTAACTAGAAATAATATTTGTATTTAATATACAAATTAAATTCAATCCTTAGGTTGTTAGTAATAATGCATTAAATATAATTATGACTTAGATAATAATATAAATTTAGAATTAAAATTAAATTAGTATGATAAACTGCATAAAATATTTCAACTTAATAACTTTTAAAATGTAAGTATAAATATAAAATAATACAAATACAAATAAATAATGAATCTAATACATTACATGTTAAAAAAATTAACGTTGTTATCAAAATTTAATTCATTTAAATTATATTAATATCTATCACCATTTTTATTTAAAAGATAAAAAACTAATATAATATTAAAAATTATTGATTGAATTAGCCATAGCCGGTCAAACCTTTAACCCATCATTCTAATATTAATATTATTTAATATTCCTTGCTTGCTTAATCATGGTACCTGCAACTAATATATATTTATACATATTTTTTGCAAAAAAAAAAAAAAAAGAAAAAATAAAGAATCGAACATTGTACAACATTTGACATAAAATTAAAAATTATTTGAATAATGTCATACATGAACATGATGAGGGAAACAACAAAAATATGACACAACATAAAAATAAAATACCAATGACAAGAATATATAAACGTGTTAAAATTTATATAAAATAAATATGACAAAATTAAAAGTTATTTGAATAATACCAATTAAACTACCAAGAAAATAGCAATATTCTCAATGCAAAACATACGAACATACAAACGTGTTAAAATCTATGCAAAGAAATTATTAATGCATCAGAAATATATAAATATGTAACGACTTGGATACAATTATAACACACACAAAAAAATGAATACAACACAAATAGACTAAATTAAAAAAAAAAAAATTCAAAAGCCTAAAATAAAAAAATGAAGAAATTATAACATTATTTAACATATGATTATTTTTACTATTTATTCATCATAATATTTTTTCTTTTGATTTAACACTTAAAATTAAAAAATACATATAACATCTTATATTATTATTTAATATTTTAATTTTTATGGATAATTTATCAATATAATAATTTTTTATATAATGTAAAATAAAAAACTAACATGGGCTTATTTAAAAAAAAAAAAAAAACTAGAGAACTAAGTATTATATAACACATGAGAAAAAATTATAAATTATTTGAAGAGTATCACATGAATATGACATGACAAAATAATTAAAACATAACATGATATAAAAAAATAACATGATTGTAGCATGAATACACGAATATATTGACATTTATATAAAATGAGCATAACAAAATTTAGAACTATTTGATGTTAATTAGATCTAATAATTTCGGACACGACACAAACTCAACGGTAAAATAATAAAAAAATAATATAATACAAAAATAATAACAACACAATATAAATATATAAATATATCTAAATATATATACGAATTGTTAACCTTGTCTTCTTTGCTTGAGAAGTTTGTTTTTTTGAAGCATATGAACGTGACGGGTACATGCATTGAGGAATGTCGCTTTCTGTGATGTTGATTCCTAGATCTTTTAGTTGATGAGAGTGTGATTGAGTATTCTTCACATTGAACGTGGACAAAATAACTTCAAAATCGTAGGCGTTTTACCTTATTAAGAAAATAAGAATATAATGGAAATAAGGGTTTTTGCCAAGTTATATATATATATATATGTATATATATATATATATATGTATATGCATGATTTTCATTTTTGAACTTGACACAAGTGTTCATTAAAAAAAATTGTATTAACATATAAAATTTATTTCACGTATATATTATATCAAATTAATATAAAGTTTAATCTTTTAATGTTATTAATGTAAAATGAAAATGTATGAAAATAAAAAAGTTTAATGTAAGTTTTAACTTTTTTTATTAATAAAAAAAATTTATTTACTTTTTATGATTAATGATAAATTACTCTTGAAAATGAAGTAAACCTTAACTTTTTTTTTTGTTGTTATCAAATAAATTTATTTAACAAAAGCCTTTAATGAAACTAAAATCCTTAATTATAAATTGGATAAATCTTAGTAATTGTAAAAAATTTGCAATAACAACTTAGTGATTTAGTTAATAAATTTATTTACTTTTAAAGGTTAATAGAAAATAAACTTTTGAAAATAAAGTAATTTAATGTAAACTTAACTCTTTTTTTATTTATTACAAAATAAGTTTATTTAACAAAAATTTTTTTAATGAAATCAAATTTCTTAATTATAAATTTAAAAAACCCTATTATTAATAGAAAAAAATTTACAACAACAATTTAGAAAATTGGTGTACAAAAACTTTAGAATTATATTTGTATATAGCAGAATAAAAATAATATAACATATAAAAGATTAGATAAGGAAAAACTAACATTAAAAATTCATATAATTCTCATTTCGTCTTTTTGTTTGTAGTTGTTACCAGCTATTTGGTAGCATTTAAATCACATGGTTTTCATTGTTTGTAGTTTAGTCTTAGCGGGAAGAAAAGAACACACACACACACACTTACCTTGGGATCCCCAGTCTAAGCCATTAACAAAATTTGGCCTCCCGAGGGCAAATCTCGCTTGCTCATTCATCTAAATCATTTTCTTCTTTTTTTTATTGTACTAATAAAGTCATTTTTTATTCTTTGTTAGTTTGAATATAATCCTTTCATAATATGATATTTTCTTAAAATTTATTTTTATCTTATTTTTAATTTTCACAAATAAAATTAAAAAACTAACAAATGTTTTTTTATTGAATTAAAATTTTAATATATTTTATTATACTTTAATAAGAGTACGTAAAGAAGTTGCCCATGGATCGACCTGCATTGGACCATCGGCTCAATCCCACGACCTGATTTTTTTTTTTTCTTAGTACTTTCTTTCCATGCATGACTGAAGCTAAGCTCGGACCAAGCCCAAACTCTCTTATTATTATTATTATTATTATTATTATTATTATTATTATTATCATAAACTTATTTGTATATTAATATTACCATGGGAAAGTAAAATTTTATTTCCTCTTGTTAGATATTTTACTTTCTTCCAAAGCATCAAAACATTTATATTTTTTTAAATGGATGGGTATCTTTTATATTTAAACTTTCCACTAAATACTCCCAATACTTTTTGATAATATTTGATGAAATTTTCTTACTTCAACAAGATCTCTTTAATTGTGAATTTCATTGAATTCCATCGTTACAGATTCATTCATCTCTACAATTTGTCTATATGCATGGGATACAAACACTTTTAGAGAAGTCATGCACGTGAATTTTAATTTTTAATTTATTCTTCTCTACAACTGATAAATAAAATATTTAAATGAATGTACGTGAACATTGAATGATTTCTTAAAACGTTGTCTATTTAAGAAATAATTTTTTTTGGAAATTCCAATACTTATGAGTGCTAGCATCCAAATAATTATCCTGACTTTGAAATAATTTTTAAAAGAATTAATATTTTAATTTCTCCAAAAGGTTCATTGTGAATTTTTTGTTAAATCGTAACAGCTTTTATCTAGTATTCATGAAGAAAACATTTTTTTTTTATATATCCGTGATATTTATTAGAGAGTTTGACATACTTGCATATAAAATTATGAAATTTAAATAAATGTAAAAGCAAAAAGACCAAAAATTAAATGAATAAATAAGTATTTAAATAAAGATGTTGCTATCAGATTAAAATAAATATGACACGAATTGATAAGTCAATAAACAAATGGATTTTTAAATGAAAATATTAAGGGAGGAAAGGTACCCAATATTGATTTGGGCTTAACCCAAATTCGGTGTCAAAAGGTTCAAAATGGGTTAAGCTTGAGACCCTATGAGTGGGCCAGCTTGTTTCAATTAGGTCACCAATTCTCTTATTTTATTTTATTTTCTTTCTTCTTTTTATTTTTTAATTCTCCCCTAAATTGGGTTAAAATGAGTTGTATAACCCACATTAATTTTGATTGACCTTAGTTTTAATATAAAAAAAATTTAAGCTTAATTACCTTGTGTATTAATGCTTTCAAATTAATATTTTTTCTTTAAATCATCTTGAAAATTCTCTAAAAAATACCAAGCATATGGTTTTAAAAAAATAAAGCTGTTTTCTGTTTTTATTTTCATAAAAAATAGAGAATACTCTAAAAAAATTGTCTTGTTAAAAAAATAGAAAATACATTTTAGAAAATGAAAAATGAAAACAGGTAAAAATTGGAGAACAAATGAAATAAGGGAAAATAAGGGATTTACAAAATTTTTAATTATATGTAAAAATGACCCAAGTTTAAGCCACTAGATATACTGTAATAGACCCAAGATTATTAATGTCAACTATTGGAACCAATATTTATAAAATTAAATAGATTTTTATTAGGCCATTTTAGAATTTCAAGTAAGAAGCAATATCTTTAAAATTTCATAAAATATTTAAAATAATATTGTTTTTAAAATATTATATGAAAAGTGTTTATACTTTTTATACCATTGTAATACAAAATCAACAATTAAACTCATATCAATTTAAAAATCTCACTAACAAAATTTTTTTATAATATAACATTTACAAGTAAAAATAACAATAATTGTACTTTAATTTTTAATATACAATATATAGTAAACAAATAAAATTACCAGCTATATAAAATTTTCAATATACAATATGTACTTTAATTTTTGATTGAGCTCTAATCGATTTTTGAACTATGAATTTCGAATTGAGCCCCAGCTTAAGCTTCTCATTATTCAAGCTAAGCTCAACTTGATTATTGCCTTAATTTACCATAAAACATAAACAGGATATAAGAATAATACGCAATGCAAAAAGGAAAAGATGTGAACTGAAAAATGCTTCCTTTTCTTATCACTATTGTTATATATTTAGAAAAGTCATAACAAAATCAAATAATTTAATAAAAAAATGTAGTAAAATCACAAATTCAAAGGGTAAACTGAGATAATATTAAAAAATTCATGGAGATTTCTAAAATGGTTTCTTTTGCATACCAGAAGACAAAAAAAAAAAAACAGAGAGAGAAAATTAAGCATTACCATTTTAAATTTATCTTTAATGCTATAGTAAAATTGTCGGGGAAGACAATTAAACATTTCAATGTGCAAAATCTATAAAGGAGTTTAGCTCGTATTATTTTTTTTAGATATGGGGCAAATAGTTTTTTCAACTTTGCTCATTCCTTTGTGACAACTACAATAAAATTCAAGATTTCTATTCTAAAGTAAATTTTTTCATTAAAAAAAAAATCTCATAGGAAGTCCTTTATTTAAATGCTAATTATTTATTTAATTTTTGTTCTTTTGTTTCCACATTTATTTTATTTTCACAATTTTATATCCAAGCGTGTACAATTCTCTAATAGATATCATGGACATGTAAAGAAAAAAAAAGTTTTCTTCATGAATACTACATAAAAGTTTTTTTTTTTTTTTTTAAATCTTTAAAAGAAACTTTTTTGGGGAAAATATTAAATGCTAATTTTAAAAAAATTGTTGTGTACGTTAAGGTAATTCTATGGATGCTAGCATGCATAAGCATTGGGGTGTCCAAAAAATTGTTTTACATAAACGAAATTTACGATCATTTCAAGTTCACATAGATTCCATGAGCAAAAAAGTATTTTGCTTTAAAAAATGCAAAATATCTAAAAAGAAAGAAAATAAAGTTTTACTTTCTCACATAATATTAATAGAAAATAATTTTAATATTTTACATATAGTAATATTCTCTTGGCTCATTCACTTAAATCCTTTTCTTTTTTTTTTTATCTCCTAATAAAAAATTATCATTTTTTATTCTTTCACTTAAAAGGGATAGAGTCCTTTCATATTATTATTATTTTTTTTAAATTTCATAAACGAAATTAAAAAAATTGAAAAACATTTTTTCGTCGTATTAAAATTTTTAATTTATTTTGTCATATAAAATTTTGTCAATGTTTGAAATTCGAGGTCACAAGGTACGAATTTTTTTTCTTTTAATTTTTCAAAAAATGAAAACCTTAGGATTAAAATCCTACAAAAAAATCTGTGACAACTACATGAGACTAATTTTCTAAAAATAAAAACCATGTGATTAAAACCCTACCAAGCTACCAGTAACAACTACTAATAAAAAGATACAAGGAGAAAAATATTAGTTTTTAATTTTACTTTTCCCATATTTAATCTTTTATATATTACAATATTTTACTAAATAAAGATATAAATTCTAAAAGTTTTGCCTTCAAGCCTGTCAAATTTCCTATTATCCTAAAACTCAATTTCTTATTCCGTTTTGTGCCGGCAATTATTTATTTAACATGCATATATAACTATAATTGTATGTATATTTGAAGATAAAAAAAATGAAAATATTATGTTAATTTATTTAATTAACATGCATATATATTAAATATGATCAAGTGTAATAATCATTTCCCATTAATTAAATAAATTAAAATAATATTTTCTTAAAGGCTGCTTAATTTACTTAACAACAAAAAACTATATGTTAAAGAAAATTATCATATCCAACATCCATTCCACCTATCTATTTAAAATATTTTAAAATTTCTAAAAATAAATATAAAAATAATAGAACATGTGTCAATATTCTAGTGCCGCATATGAAGTTAAAAATTTAAATAAATTAATTTCACCTAAAAAATTTAAATCTATTAATTTTAAAATTTTCATTGACAATGGATAAAATAATTTTTGTAAAAATCATCTCGTCCTCATATGTAAAATTTTAAACTCCAACCGTAAAAAGTAAAACTATTAATAAAGACGTACATAACTAGTTTCATGCACATAAGTTTGTGCATGCATCCTAAATACAAATATGAAAGTGTTGTAACTACCAACTTCCTGTCATGTTATGGCTAATGGATAAATATTATTGTATAATTTCAACTTTGATTAGTCTGAAGTCAAGAGATGACTTTTTTTTTTTTTTAATTACTATGGAAGTGTTTGATATTAATTGCAATAATTATTTTATTATTTGTTTATTGTTTTTAGTTTATTATTTATTTTTATTGAAAATAAAATAATAGATAAGAAAATTGTCAATCAAGGGAGAAAAAGTTTTACAAGAATTAAAAAACAAATTAAAGAATAAAAAATATTTTTTATCCACTGTCAATACAGTAAATAATTATTAATAAAAAATGAAAAAAATTATAAAAAAAGGATTTTGTAATTATTTTTTTATCATTCAATCTAAGAAGGGAAAAATAATGACGTGCAGGAGCAATTAGTAGGTTTGAGCTCCTTCAGTTGAAGAAAGTGGAATCTTGTTGGTAAAAAAATCGACTTAAGTTTGAACACTTGATTTAAAAAGATAAAATTTTATAGTTTTATGTTTTTTTTTTATTTAATATTGGTATAATAAGAAACCTTTTTACATGTGAGAAAGATGTAATTTGAAATATTAATTTTCATACTAAAAATATAATTATTTTAATATAAAATATATATTAAAAATAAAAAAAATATTTAAATATATAATTTTAGTTTTCTATAATTGAAGTTATAATAAAAAAAAAATTCAAGTTCATAGCGAAACAGGGAGAACATTCCTCTACATATGAAGAAAGAGACCTCTTTATACAAGTGCCAGTTCAAAAATGAAAACCATGCATAATATTGGTATAACTTGGCATAACCTTCTTATATTTATTAACACGTACTTTCCCATTAGACTGCTATTTTCTTATTAAGTTAAAAAATCTTTATATAAGTCTTAATTACATGCGAAAATACTTGATCATATTCTCATCATTAAAAGATGTAGCAATCTACTTCACAAAGGGGGACAATCCTCAACGCATGTTCCCATTATATTTAAGTACCTTAAAAAAGAAAAAAAAACGTTTTGCCTGATATAAATGGTACACAACTAATTCCATGCACATTATTTTACATATGTATGGATATGCCATGAATTTATCATTAGAAAATAGAGATTGAAATTAAGAAAAAAAAAAGAAAAAAAAAATAAAGTGAGGAAAATTTGTTGGTCTTGAGGTGTATAAAATACTTTCTTTAAAACTTTAATATATCTGTGAAAATGATTAAAAAATTCTTTTATACAAGGAAGTTATCCATCATTAAGGTGTATGAATTGTGTAAGACATGTATTGTGATACAACTTTTACATGTAATTTAGAATTACCTCTTTACAAATAACAATTAATACAAGAATTGTTCCTCTACATGACAACTAATTGGGAACAATAATAATTTTAAGAATAATTATAATTTTTAAAATTTAATTATTCAACATAAAATTAAAATCTAACAACGATATGAAATGAACTACATGAAACTTTCGGCTTTTTCTTTTTCTTTTTTTTCTTTCTAGGTTATGGAGGGAGAAAGAAAAGAAAGAAAGAGAAAATGAGAAAAAAAAAAAGGAAAAAAGAAAAATTTTTATATTTATGTTTGTATTATTTTTTTCGAGTATGATAAGTATTATAAATTTTATATAAATTTTTACATATATATTTAGCACGTTCGTGTATTTGTGTACATGGTTTGTCATTATATTTAATTCAGAGAAAATTTTGTTTGCTCATGTCGTGTATCAAGTCATGACATATTTTGACAATTTATTATAGTTATTCCATTTAGCAAACATTTATATGTTCATAGTGTTTGTGTGTTTTTTTTTTTTATATTCAAAGTATTATAAATTAATTTATATAAATTTTTACATGTTAATAATTTATTTTATATAAGTTTTGACACGTTTATGTATTCTTATCATATTTATTTTTTGTGTTATATTATGTTTGTGTAGTGTCTCAAGTCATCCAATATTTTATATAATGATTAAATTTTAACTCTAAATTCGTTTACTTATGAAATATAATTTAAATAAATAATAATTATTTAATATGATTTAAATAAATTTAAATAATTCTTAATTTAATTAAAAATTTATAAATATTATAAACACAAAGAATGTGGTAACCTACTAATTTCTTGTCATCTTATGGGCAGTGAAGGGTGTAAACTAGTATACAAGTAGGAATGCGTTGCAGCATTGGAAGCACAGCATAACGAAGCCAAAACACAAAAAGCTTCGCTACCATGGCTGCAATACTAGCAATTCAATGTGCAGCGGGTGTTACAGTACCAGCGCAGTGCCTGCAGCTTCGTAGAAATTTGGTGATTAAAACACACAACAGTACTATCATGGCTGCCAATCCAGCATTGCAATATTGAGCTGGTGCCCTAGTCTGCGCACCATCCCAACCTCATATAAATTTAATGGCCAAACGAGACAAAACTATCACGGCTGCTTATCCATTATACATACAGTATACTACAGATATTCCAGTATACACAGAGATCATCCTTGAGAACTTTTCTGGACAAGTTCTAAATCTGGATGACAAGACCATTTGGGAAGGCTCCCGATCAATACAACCACCAAAAGAAATTAAGAGTCTAGGGATGGGTGAGTTTAAACACGATGCAGACGCAGGAAGTCCAATTGTAGGTTCAGTTGGAGGCCTTTAGGTGTTCGGAGGACGCAAGTTTAAGTGGATTATTGCTTGGAGCAACTCAACAAATGAACTGAACAAGGTAATTTTAATTAGTAACATACATTAAATTAAACCAATTTCACACCATTGACAACCTTGAAATAATCAATTAATCTATCAACTGCAGGTCTATACTCAAATCCTTGAAGATGGAGTTTTCAATTGGTATGAAATCAGAAATAATCTTAGCAAAGCTGGGCCACACTCTGTAGCTGCAAAGTTTCCGCACAAGTCAGATATTGCAATTGATTCAACCAGCGCTACGCCAACAATGACGGTAACACTTAAGCCGGCTTTGCTTGATGGTGAGGATAAGGTAGCGCCAATGGCTTAAGCTGCCTCTGCTTGCTGATCAAATGTGGTGGTAAGGCCGTCAAAAATAAATAAAATGTGCTGTCCGGTTGCACAACTACTGCTAAAATAAATTTGATAGCTGGTTGATTAGAGTGCCTTAAATCTTAATGTAATGCATATAAGTGTACGTGTTTAATTACTTTTGTGTCTATTATATGTAAAAGGTTGGAGGGAGTGTCATCGAATTAAGGCCACCAAAATTATGCTATTGCCATGTATATATACATGGCTATTTGTATAATATAAAGGAAAACATAAAGAGGGCCTCCATTATCTTTCTGACTATGCAAATATGTTTCTCCAACTATTTCGTCTACCCATCAAAACTATTTGTTTAATTGCATAAGTAATTCAAGAAGAAGAGAAAAGGTACTGACTACACCATGCATATTCTTTGTTTAAAATATATATGTATATATATATATATATATGAGTAGACCATTTCTTATCAAGATTTCATTTTAATTTATGATCTTAAAAAATTATGTTTATAATCTTAACATTTCATAAATTTTTACCTTTCATTGTTCCATTAGTTAAAGATAAAAAATAATAATAATAAAGATGCTCATGTAAGCACCACTTGTTGACCTATACAAATATATAGTGGGAGGTATGGTCGACATAAATATTGATAAAATTGATTGGGAAAAATTTCCCAAAAAAATCAACAAAATTGAAAATTTATTTTTTCTTGATTATTTGTTATGACTTTTCTTTGGCATATTAACTTGACCAAAAGTAATGGATGACCTTAAATAATGCTTGACTTTAATAGATGACAATAATGTGCTCACTACCAAAACGAAAAATGATTTTTATCTATATTTGTAAATGCTAATAAAAGATCACAAAACTGCCCTTATTGACATCGCCGATTGTTTTTTGACTGTTGCTTGACTGCCGAAGAGTTTCCGATGGACTTGTCCGCCGATGTTGGGATTGTATTTGTATTTGTTGTCATAAGTTTCCCAACGCCTTAAATTACAGTTATATGTAAAAAGTTTTTCCCAGCATTTTAAACAACTAGTAAAAGTCATATTTGCATTAAATTTATATGTTTATTTATTTATTTATGTGTTGAATGAACTATGTTGATACTTAAAATTGCCAAGTTAATAATTTGAAGGCAATTTAAATTGCCATAAAAAAATAATCATTTGTATAATTATTATAATTATTATATAAACTATCTTGGCATTAAACCAATATTAAAAGGATTCTATCATGGTTTCTTGCTTTTACAAATTGAATTTAAAGAACACACCCCAAGTTTTATGTCTCGTGAGCAACCCTGGTGAATTGATTTGTATTATAACTTTAAAATTATCTATAATATATACATATATATATATATATAAGTATGAATGTGGAGAATTCTTGAACTGGCAAAAATAGTTATTATTGTTTATTCTATTTCTAATTGTTATTGTAAATATTTTTATTGTTAACAATATTTATTTAATTTATAAGAAAAAAAACATTAATTTGATTAAAAAACTTCTATTAAATGATAATATCTATTATTATTTATTCTATTATTTGACAAAAATTGGAATAATATTTTATTGTTTATTATGATAAAATTTTTGGAACTTCTATCTAAATATTGGGTCAAGGTAAGATAATAATAATTTTATTTGTTTAAATTTAATTATTAGTTCATTTATACACATATATGTATATCTTAGGCTAGTACATATAGTCTTAGAATAATTATTACTAGTAACATAGTTAAATACCAATTAAAATTAAAATTTTTCTTACTATAAAATAAATGTCTTAACTATTATTTTCACAAGACATCAAGGCTTTGCTTGATAGAGTGAAAACAAATAGAAAGATGGAAAATTGGAGAAGTTGGAGGAGGAGAGAAGTGAAAAGATAAAAATATTTTTCTGTTCGTGTGCTTGATAATAAAAATAAAAAAGTGGAGAAAAAATAATTATCTTTCCTCTTATCACTTGTTATAATTGAAAAATGAGAGGAAATAAAATAAAACATATATTGTTTTATTATTACACCCATTGTAAGTTAAGATGAAAAAGTAAAATCTAAAAAGTTATGGATAATCTTGTAAATATGTACACTTAACTCAAATAGTTGTTATTTTTTTCCTCTTTTCTTTTTAATTTAGGGTGGTTTGTTTTTCTTAATATATGTGAAAAATGATAGTCTTTTCTATTCTCTTTCCAACTAAGCATATTTAAAATTAATTTTCTTTCTACTTTTCGACTCTCCTTTATCTATTATTTAACTTTTCAACCCAAACAAGCATATCCCAAATATGGTTCTTATTTTTTTTCTTATGTTGTTTTTTTCATTACTATTATAACATATTTTTTTATCTCATTGTTAGGCATATTTCAAAATATTATACAAATTCAGTGGCTTTAAATATTTTTTTCCATAACAAAGTTTTTGGCTCTTTGGTAATTTGTTCATTTTAAATAGTATTTGTATTTCTTATTTCTATTAGATTTATTTTTGTCTACAAAGATTTTTTTCACATTGTCAATGAAATAGATTTAAAAGGGAATTCATCAGAGTTTTTTAAACTAAGTTATTCTTTAAATTATTATCCTCAATAGGGGAAAAGTGATACTTACTTTATAAATCACAATACATATCTTTGGCTAATCGATGTGGGAATGTTGTTTTCCCCAACAATAATCTTTATATTCATTAATTTTCAAATTATTTAATTTTAAATTTTTTAATAAAAATAATATTACTACATTTTATTATCTTTCTAACAATTAGTTATCAAATTGCTTAGTTTCTTATTCTTTTGAATAAAAAAAATAATATTATTGTTTTCTATAAATTTATTGGTTATCCAATTACTTAATTTCCTACTCTTTTTAATAAAAATGATATATTACATTTTATTATTTTCACATTTAAATTATTTAATTTTTTACTTTTTAATGAAAAGTAATACTATTCCATTTTGTTATCTTTGCCTCAATCACTTACTAGATTACTTAATTTTCTTATATATTTTACCTAACACAAAATAATGATACTTCTTGTTTTTTATCTTTTGCAACCATTTGTTATGAAATTGCATATTATTTTATATTATAATGAAAGATGACCAATAGTTGTAAAAGACAATCAATATTAACAAATACTAAATTAAAAGTAAAGCTATTTGTTATAAATTGCAATTTTTATTATCAAATGTTATCTCTTGCAACTATTTGTTATAAAATTAAAACTTTTTTATCGATATTATCTCTACAACTATTTATATTACTTTCACTCTAATACAAGATAATAATTAATATCTACAACTAGATTTGTCTAAGGACTAACCTAACTATTCAACATGACAGCCTTGGTACGAGTGCACTTGGATTTTAAATTACTAAATCTTGGTTTGAAACATTATTTAACAAAGAAAATTGTTTTATTTAATTCTAGTTCTAAAAATAATCTAAAAAATATTAAAATTGCAACATTTTACTTATTTTTAATTTTTTTGTCTTTGTAGACATAACAGGCTAAATTAGACCAAATCTTGAACACAGAATTCAAAATGCTTGTTGGGCATGGCTCAGTCGATAGGTAGGTCTATGTATAATCCTAAATTATTAGAATCAATTTATTATTTTACATAATAAAAAGAAGTAGCATTATAGTTTACTATTTATCTACATTTTATTGCTTACACTTATATGTTTTCACATTATGCACATTAAGAATTAGCGTTTATAATTATATAAATATATAAAATATGCTAAAGATAGTACTTTAATTCATCCACTGGAATGGACTGAATAATATTCTTAAGTTGAACATGACATGATATTTCATGTATCTTAATTAGAATAATAGCTTGTAATTGAATGAATACACCAATACGTGCACATATAATAGAATTTACTCGAAATGAAATTTAATTCAACCATTTAAAAATGTGGAATTCCGTTTATCTTTGTTAAATCATAGGATTACCTTTCCATTTAAGTTGTATTTACTTCTCTAAGACATATGAAGCACGAGTACATATAATACTGGTTTGACACAATACGGACTCAATTTCTGAAAAAAAGAATACAGGTATAGCAAGATGCAACAACAAAAGATATTTTTTATAAATTTTTTGTGTAAAATATTTCATGTAAATGAAGATATTGATACTTTTATTAATATATAATCAAATTAAAGCATTTAAGTTACGATTTGCATAAATTAAAAGCCACATATTTGTATTAGCAATTTTTAATTCTTTTATCAGATATTTGGGAAGCAAATTCAATTAAATTAATTATTATTTTATTTTAATCAAACTAGTCACAACATTTATAAATTTAATTAAAAAAGTATAAATTATAGTAAAAAAAAATGGTAAACAGGTAAGCCCACTTGAAAGTTTTTCTCTCAATTTTCTTCTCTCCCAAAATTCTTCCTCATTTCCGTTGTCTCTTGACTTCCCATCTTCTTTCGGTTCTCTCGTTTACAGTTTGATGCAAGCTACTTCCTTTTCCCTCAGTTCCATCTCTCTTTTCTTTTTAAATACAACTATGCTTTTGGAATGGCGATTGTAAAGCACCCGAGGATTTTACAAAAGCTTTTTCTTTGTTAGATTTGTCTGGCCTCTATTTTTTTCGCTGGAAATAACTTTGGGGAAAAGAATCCAAGCTTCGTAAAATCTTCTTAAAATGGCAGTTTATTTTTCTCTTAGAGAAATATGATTGGATAATTATTTTACGGTGAAATAAAAAATTCTACAAATAAATTCGACATAATAATGATTATTTTCATTATTTGAAAAAATTCTTTGTATTCGTACTTTTATGTATATTATAAATAATTTTGAAATTACAATACAAATCAGTTCACCAGGGTTGCTCACTTTGACATAATATTTGGGGTGTGCTCTTTATATTCAATTTGTAAAAAGCAAGAAACCATGACATAATACTTTTAATAGTGGTTTAAATGCCAAAATATTTTATATAATAATTCTATATTATTTAAATAAATGATTATTTTTATGACAATTTAAATTGCCTTTAAAATTATTAACTTGGCAATTGTAAGCATCAACAGAGTTCATTCATCACATAAGTAAATTACTAAATAAATTTAATACAAATATGACTTTTATCAGCACTTAAAATGTTTGAAAATATTTTTACATATAATGAAAATTTAAGGCGTTGGGTAACTTATGTTATGACGACAGATAGAAATACAATCACAACATTGGTGGTCAAGCCCATCGTAAACTCTTATTGGCTCTCGCCTAGCCAGCGGTTAACCGACAATTAAAGAACCGTCGGTGATGTCAATAAATATAGATAAAAATCAGTTTTTTTTTTTTTTTTTTTTTTTTTTTTTGTGTAGTGAGTTCATTACTGTCATCCATTAAAGTCAAGCACTACTTAAGGTCACGTTGACTGGTCAAGTTAATATGCCAAAGAAAAGTCATAACAAAGCAATCAAGAAAAAAAATAAATTTTTAATTTTGTTAATTTTTTGGTAATTTTCCCCAATCAATTTTATCAATACTTATGTAGACCATACCCCCCACTATATATATAGGTCAACAAGTAGTGCTTATGTGAACATCTTTATTATTATTATTATTATTATTATTATTATTATATCTTTAGCTAATGGAATGATGGAGGGTAAAAAAAAATTATGAAAGGTTATAGATTATAAACATAATTTTTTAATCTTTTAGTCTAATATGTATTTTAGATCATAAATTAAAATGAAATATTGATAAAAAAGTGGTCTACTCTAATATGTATTTTAGACAAAGAAGATGCATGTTGTTGTGAGTACCTTTTTTCTTCTTGAATTACTGATGCAATTAAACAAATAGTTTTGATGGGTGGACGAGATAGTTGGAGAAACATATTTGCACAGATCAGAAAAGATAATAAAGGCCTTCTTTATTTTTTTTCCTTTATATTATGCAAATAGCCATGTATATATACATGGCGATGACATAATTTTGGTGGCCTTAATTCGATGACACTCCCTCTAAACTTTTACATATAACAAACACAACAGTACTTAAACACGTACATTTATATGCATAATATTAAGATTTAAGACAATCTTATCTACCGACTATCAAATTTATTGTATTAGTAGTTGTGCAACCAGCCAGCACATTTTATTTATTTTTGACAGCCTTACCACCACATTTGATCAGCAAGCAGAGGCAGCTTAAGCCTTTGGCGCTACCATATCCTCACCATTAAGCAAAGCCGGCTTAAATGTTGCCCTCATTGTTGGCGTAGCGCTAGTTGGATCAATTACAATATCTGACTTGAACGGATACTTTTCAGCTACAGAGTGTTGCCCACCTTTGCTAAGATTATTTTTGATTTCATCCCAATTGACAACTTCGTCTTCAAGGATTTGAGTATAGACCTGCAGTTGATAGATTAATAGATTATTTCAAGGTTGTAAATGGTGTGAAATTGGTTTAATTTAATGTATGTCACTAATTAAAATTACCTTGTTCAGTTCATTTTTTGAGTTGCTCCAAGCAATAATCCACTTAAACTTGCCTCCTTCGAATACATATTCAAGACCTCCAACTGAACCTACAATTGGACTTCCTGCGTCTGCATCGTGCTTGAACTCACCCGTCCCTAGGCTCTTAATTTCTTTTGGTGGCTGTATTGATCGGGAGCCTTCCCAAATGGTCTTGTCATCCAAATTTAGAACTTGTCCAGAAAAGTTTTCAAGGATGATCTCTGTGTATACTGGAATATCCGTAGTATACTGTATGTGTAATGGATAAGCAGCCGTGATAGTTTTGTCTCTTTTGGCCACCAAATTTATATGAGGTGGAGATGGCATGGAGATGAGGGCACCAGCTCCATATTGCACTGCTGGATTGGCAGCCATGACAGTAGGATTGGGTGTTTTAGTCACCAAGTTGAACTGGCAGCCATGGTAGCTAAGCTTTGTGTGTTTTGGTTTCGTTATGTTGTGCTTCCAATGCTGCAATGCATACCTATTTATACACTGGTTTACACCTTGCACTGCCCATAAGATGACAAATCAGTAGGTAACAACATTTTCATTAATTTTTTGTCTTTTTTTTTTTTTGAAAGTTTTAGTAACTAATCTATAATGTTTTTAGTGAATGATATCACGCTTTGTCTAGAAAAGTAAATGAAAAACTATTACCTTGCGGACAAAAAAAAAAAGTTAAACAAGATAGATGATTATAATATAAATATGTAAATCACTAACTCTATTTTAAAATTTTACTAATGACAAATGCAATGATTTTTTTTATTAAAATTACTCCGCACATCATTAGTAAAATTTTTAAAATTAATAGAGGTAATTTTACGGGTGCAATTAATAGATTTTTTTTTACGCAACGTCCTTGAAATTTTTAACTGGGTTTAGGATGATTGATTAATCTAAGTTAATCTTTAGCTTTGAATGTCCATAAAAAACAAGCGTTCTTTTGTCCAACTCCAATAATTGCTGGAACAAAACTGAATAACAAACGGAATTCTAGGGTAGGTAATTTGACATGCATGCAGGAAGGCAAAACTTTTATCACTTATACTTTTATATAGTAAAATAAAAAAATAATATTATATATAAAAGATTAGATATGGGAAAATTAAGAATTAAAACTCATATATATATATATATATATACATATGTTTTCCTTTTACCTTTTTATTAGCAGTTGTTACTGATTGTTTGGTAGGATTTTAATCACATGATTTTCATTTTTAGAGAATTAGTCTTGAGTAGTTGTTACCTATTGTTTGGTAGGATTTTAATCATATGGTTTTCATTTTTTAAAAATTAAAAGAAGAAAAAAAAGACAAAGTGTGCTTACGTTAGTCTTTTAAATCTCAAACATTGGCAAAATTTGACCTATTAGGATAAGTCTCTCTTGCTCAGTCACTTGAATCCTCTTCTTGTTCTTTATCTACTAATAAAAATTTGTCAATTCTTATTTCTTTCTCTTAGATATAATAAAATCCTTTCATATTATGATTTTTTTTTGTTAGAATTTCTTTTTAAAACCAAATTAAAAAGTGAAAAGTGTTTTTTTTTTTTGTTGTATTAAAAATTTTTAATATATTTTATTATAGCTTATAAGAATAGACCGAGCCGGGATATATTTTGAGTTTTTTTTCAATTTTTTACCTAGACTTGGTTCATGCCAAACTAGGATTAGGCTTGAAATCCCATATTACTCTTAGTAAAATATTAAAAATTATTTTTATATTAATAGTATTATGAGAAAGTAAAACTTTATTTCCATTCGTAAAGCATCAAAACTTTTATTTTTCTTAAATGAATGGACATCTTTTATATTTAAACTTTCCATACATACTTCCAATACTTTTAGTAAGATTTTATGAAATTTTCTCATCTCAAAAGCTTTTAATAATCATTACCATCTACTTATGAAATCCACAGAATTCCATTTTTGAAGATCCTTATTCACCTCTGTGATTTGCATGCATGCACTGGTGCACATATTTATAAAAGGTCATGCACATGAATTTCAAAATTTTCAAATTATTCTTCTCAAAAAATGATTAATAATATATATATATATGGGAATATATGTGAACTTGAAATGATTATCATTGAAAAAAAATATATTTATCACTACAGAATAAGATATGTTTAAAGGCGAGATAAGAGGATGATAAAATTCTTTCTATCTTGATTTTAACAGTATTGAGGATAAACATTATTTCTAATTTAATAATATTAAAACAAATGTTATCCCCAAACCTTTTTAGAGACACGATTTCGGAGAATGATTGTTAGGTATGATTTTTCCTCGTTAAAATTTTTATTGATGATTTTTAATCTTTTAAAGATAATTATTAATTGTCCTTAATTTCTCTAAATTTTGTAGTATATGTAAAATTTTTTGAAATGATTATCTTTAAACATTAAAAATTAATACATTTTCCCTTCATCTTTTTATTACTGATTGTTAACGGTTATTTGGCAGGAAATCACATGATTTTCATTTTTATAAAATTAATCTTGGGTAGTTATAACTAATTGTTGGGTAGGATTTATTCATATGGTTTTCATTGAACAATTAATCTTTCTCTCGGAAGAAATAAAATCCTTTGATATTAAGATTTTTTTAGAACTTGTTTTTGTGTCGTTTTTTTGAATTTCACAAATGAAATTAAAAAACTAACAATTTATTTGTGATATATTTTATTATACCTCATAAGAATATGTATAACTTGTCCATGGATAAAATTAAGTCAAGCCATGATCCAATTTTCTTGACTTTCCTTACCCAGGCTTTTCTCAAGCCTATTAGATGCAAAATAATATAAAACCCGAAAGTCATTAATGATGCTGCTATAAGATAAAAATAAATAAATAAATTATCTCGAAGATAATAAATATGAGTAAAATTGGTTTTATGAATTCGAAGAACCAAAATTACATTGTTCGAGTCAAGGTTTGAAACCCTAATTGTAAAATGATATTTGCTTGCCTCCCATATGCTTGATAGTATCCTCAACTCATCTCCTAGGCCTCCTCAATCATGTTATCGGTCGATTACACTAATCAACGATAACACAACAAACTAAAGGGCTACGTTAATCTCTCTTAAAAGACAATGGCAGAATTGATGCAGAAGAGCGAAGGAACAATTCTTTTTTCAAATGAAAATGCACCAAACAATTTTTCAATTTTTCTTTTTTCTATAAAAATTGAATAACAGTTACCAAAACCAAAGCAACTGTTATTTTGAATTAAAATCAAATAACAATTTTTTTAATTTAGTTAGGATTATCTTATCCATAATAAACAAATAATTTGGTTGGCTTGGGCTTAGAACGCTAATAGGTTGGGTTTCAAAAAGTTAAAGTCCTCTTGACTTTTAACCCAAAACCATATACAAATCCAAGCCCGACTTGGCTCGGTGCATGTGTCACAGGCAGCATTAATCAGCCCAGGCCCAAAGACACAAGTTACATGGAACGACTTGACCCACTAAAATAAGCCCAATTTTCGGAGAGTTCTAGAAGGCCTAGTTTCTAAAAGTTTAGAGATATACTTAAAAACAACTACTCCAGCTTATTTAAAATTAGATAGAGATAAAGTTATTAAAGTTTAAATTCATCTGGGATTCTAGATTTTATAGATAAATGTAAATCCTAGTCGCCCATTAGATTTAATCTGAGCCATTGATGTATGAGGAATTCAACTATAAATAGAAGCCTCACCAACCTCATTTGTATCATCAAACACTTGAGAAATACATTTGAGCATTCCTCTCTATTCTCGTTGTGTTTTTCTTTTCTGCCTTTATCTTTTAAGCTTTTAGCTTCAGTGCCTTTAGGGAATTTAGAATCTCATTTTGAGTGTTTATAGGTTGACTTGGGCATAAAAGGAAGCAAGCCCTAAGCCTAAGGCTGGCAGTTTGCTATGCTAAAGTCCGAGCCCGTGACAATTAGTATCAGAGCTAGAAGTTTTTGAAGGTACTGATAGTACAGATGGTGTCTTAAGCAGAAAACTAAACACAAGAGGTCCCAAAGACTCTAGGAGAGGAAGAAAGGCAACAGTTTAAGGGATGTTCTATCAGCCATAGATGGCAGGGTGGCCAAGCTCGAGGTGACCATTGGAGATATGTGGGAAAACCTTGGGATTGTAGAGAGCTACATCAAAGAGCTAGACTCCTTATGGAGGAGTTTAAGGGGGAGATGCAAGGTGCTCTCAACACAGCGATAGACATTTTCACTCAAAAGAATGATGCCCTCGAAGCTGTGGCAGAGGCCATGAAAAAGCAAATGGAAGAACTCATGGGGGAGCTCTCATCATGCAAAGCAGCTATATGAGGTAGTATACTAGTTGTGACATCTAAGCACAAGATGGAGATCCCCAAGCCAAAGGGGTTTAAGGGAACCTGGTCTACAAAAGATGTGGACAACTTCTTGTGGACGATGGAACAATACTTCCGAGCAATAGGCATCGAGCATGATGCTACTAAGGTAAATACCGCCTTTATGTATTTTACTGATGTGGCTCTTTTGTGGTGGCATCGTCGATGCAATAATGAAAAACGTAGTGGTACTACCATTGGAACTTGGGAAGTGTTCCAAATGGAGTTCCAGCAACAATTCTATCTTGAGTATACCAAGGATGAGGCACGTGCAAAGTTGCAACAACTTACGCAACAAGGCATAATTCAAGAATATGTTCGAGAGTTTAGCGAACTTGTGCTCCATATTTTAGATTTGGGGGAGAAGGAGACATTTTTCTCATTCATGGATGAACTCAAACCTGGGCTATGCAAGAGTTGCAACAAAGGGGTGTCCAGGACTTGACCAAAGCCATGACCACAGTGGAATCCTTGATCGAGTTCGACTAAAAGAAGTCGGACAAGTCTGAGTGTTTTAAGCCCAAGAACAAGGGCAACGGTGGGGGAGACAAACCGAAAGTCCAAAAATAATAACAAAAAACTGCCAACAGGGAAGCTAAGTTTTAACAAGCCATGGGATAAGAAGAAAAATAAAAAGTTGGTGAAATGTTTCTTATGTGATGGTCCAAATTGGATGCGAGATTGCCCAAAACGAACTAAGCTTTCCTCCATCAATAAGAAGATGATGAGTCAGAAAATGAGACCTTGAAAATTAGCTCAATCATGAGTTCTGTCAAGGAAAAAAGGTCGAAAACAAAAAAGGCTAATGTTCATGGACGTCTGTATTACAGGCAGGAAAATAAATGCTCTAGTTGACACAGGGGGCATCAGATTTGTTCTTATCTAAGGATGTTACCAAAAATCTTGATCTTAAAGTTAAGAAGACAACTGGCTGGATCAAAACAGTCAACTCAAAAGAGGTCCCAACCATGGGTGTTGCAAAAGGAGTGGACTTACAACTTGGAGACTAGAAAGGCAAGGAAAACATCGAGGTTATACCACTTGACGACTATAACTGTATGGTTGGCTTAAATTTCCTTGACCGAATTAATGCTCTCCTTATACCATTTACCGATTGCATATGTATCTTAGATGCCTATTATCAATGCATTGTGTCGATGAATCTACGATGGGTGCCAAAGCTAAGACGCTATCTGCAATCCAGCCTGCCAAGGGAGTGCGTAGAGAAGAAGTCACCTACTTGGCAGCTTTAAAGATTGATGAGCCTAAAAAACCTAGGGACATGACTCCTTTGGAGGTGCTAGAAGTGCTACAGTCTTTTGAAGATGTGATGCTTGCAAAGTTACCGAAGAGGCTACTACCCAAGAGAGAGGTGGATTATAAGATTGAGTTGGTGCCTAATGCTGAACCGTCAGCTAAGGCCCCCTACCGAATGTCACCACTAGAGTTAGAGGAGTTACGAAGATAGTTGAAGGAGCTTTTGGATGTTAGGTATATTAGACCTTCTAAAGCCCTATTTAGTGCACCAATTTTATTTTAGCGAAAGCATGATGGGTCCCTGAGGTTATGCATAGACTATCAGGCACTCAACAAGCTCATTGTGAAAAACAAGTAGCTAATCCCACTCCTCACAAACTCGTTTGATCAGCTTGGAGAGACAATATGGTTCACCAAGCTTGACTTGCGATCGAGGTACTATCAAGTGAGAATGGCTGAGGGAGATAAGCCAAAGACAGCATGTGTGATGCACTGCGGCTTATACAGGTTCTTAGTGATGCCTTTTGGTTTAACCAATGCTCCAGCACCTTTTGCACTCTAATAAACAAGGTACTTCAACCTTTTCTAGATCGTTTTGTGGTTGTTTACCTTGATGACATTGTGATTTATAGTAAGTCACTTAAGGAGCATGTGAGGCACTTAAGGAAGGTGTTTTAAGTCTTGCGAGATAATGAGCTTTATGTGAAACGGGCAAAGTGTTCATTTGCCCGGCATGAGGTGTCATTCTTTGGCCAGATTGTAGGAGATGGCTAGATCTGAATGGATGAAAGTAAGGATCGGGCTATATTTGATTGGAAGCCAGCAACCAAGGTAACAGAGTTGCGGTCATTCCTTGGGTTAGCAAACTACAACAAACGCTTTGTCAAAAGCTACTCCAGCATTACCACACCATTGACAGACTTACTTAAGAAGGGAAAAGTGTGGGATTGGAGCCCGAGTGCCAATATGCCTTTGATCACTCGAAGCGTGTGATAATGGAAGAACCTATACTTGCCTTGTCAAATCATACTAAATCATATGAGGTTCATACAGATGCATCAGACTTTACGATTAGAGGATTGTTGATACAAGATGGATATCCTATGGCATTCAAAAGTCGTAAGCTCAATAAAACTAAAAGGAGGTATATAGTCCAAGAAAAAGAGATGACCGCAGTGGTGCATTATTTGCTCGTATGGAGACATTACCTGTTGGGGTCCAAGTTTGTTGTCTTTACAGATAATGTTATAAATAGTTATTTTCTAACTCGAAAAAAGTTATCCACCAAATAGGCATGTTGGCAGGTTTTCCTGGCAGAGTTTGTTTTCATCATAAAATATAAGCCATGGAAAGCTAACACCGTGGCTAATGCGCAAAGTCGAAAGTTAAATCTTGCAGCCATTAGTCACCTTGAGAGTTCACTGTTGGAGCGCATCAAATAAAGGTTGTCCCATGATCCCACAACCAAAACCTTTATAGCTAATGCCAAAGAAGGAAAGACTAGACGGTTTTGGGTTGAGGGAAACTTACTCTACACCAAAGGACACTGCTTTTATGTGCCTCAGTATGAAAAATTGCACAAGGAGATCATGCAGGACTGCCATGATTCGAGATGGGCTGGTCATCTCGATATGCATCATACCTTGGCACTCTTAGAGGACTGTTACTATTGGCCACACATGGGCAATGATGTTGAGCCATATGTGAAAACTTTCCTTAGGTGCCAACAAGACAAGGTTAAGCAGAGAATACCAGCCAGACTATTGCAGCCATTGTCCATACAAGAACAGCCATGGGAGAGTCTCTCCATGGATTTCATAGTTGGACTGCTTAAGGTGGATGGCTTTGGGAGCATCATGGTAGTGATGGATAGATTTTCCAAGTACGAAACTTTCATTCCAACAACCAAAGAGTGCCCTATAGAGGAAGTAGCCCGATTGTTCCTAAAAAATGTGGTAAAGTGTTGGGGAGTACCATAGATCATAGTTAGCGATCGGGATGGGCAATTTGCAGGATGGTTCTAGACAGAATTGTTCAAGTTATTAAGGTCAGACTTGAACTTCTCCACTAGTGTGCATCCCCAAACAGATGGGCAAATCGAGAGAGTGATTGCCTTACTAAAAATATATCTCCGGCACTATGTGAGTGCCATGCAGCGTGACTGGCCAAAGTTATTGGATGTAGCCTAGTTTTCTTACAACTTGCAATAGAGGAAGGCCACAAACCAAAGTCCTTTTGAGGTAGCAACAGGGCAACAGTTGCTCACACCTAGTGTTGTTGTAATAGGTTAAACGAGACTGAATCTAGTAGCTTACAAGTTTGCCAAGGCTTAGCAAGGGCAAACTAACTTAGCTAAGGTTTATCTACACAAGTCAGGAAAAGTGCACCAAGAAATGGGTAGATCAAAAATGAAGGGATGTACAGTTTCAGGTTGGAGACTTAGTCCTTGTCAAACTACGTTTGGTGCTACGCAACCCAAGCATGCATAAAGGGCTTGTGCGGAGATACAAAGGCTTTTTTAGAGTTCTGAAATGGGTAGGCAAGGTGGCCTACAAACTTGAGTTACCGACAAAGCTTAAGGTCCACCCCATTTTCCATGTCAGCATGCTTAAACCATTCTATGAGGATCAGAAAGATCTAGACTGAGGTAAGTCATAGTGTGCACCGGTATGAGTGAAGGCCCTTTACGTTAAAGATGTACAATGCATTCTTGTAGATCGAGTGGTATGCAAAAAAGTTACAAGCCAAGGCATAAGTACTCTGTCTGGTGAAAAGGACTTCCCGATAGTGAGGCAAGTTGGGAACCAACCGAGGCATTATGGCAGTTCCAAGATAAGATTGAGCAGTTACATTTGGAGGACACGAAAAGGGTGTCGTGAGAACAAGTGAGGGAGAATTTCACGAGCTACACTAATCAGCCTAAACCTAAAGATACAAGTTGCATGAAACGACTTAGCCCACCAAAATAAGCCTAATCTTTGGAGAGTTTTACAAGGCCCAGCTTTTAGAAGTTTGAAGATACAATTAAAAACAACTACTCTAGCTTATTTAAAATTAGATAGAGATAAAGTTATTAAAGTTTAAATTCATCTGGCATTCTAGATTTTATAGATAAGTATAAATCCTAGCCATCCATTAGATTTAATCTGAGCCACTGATGTATGGGGAATTCAATTATAAATAGAGGCCTCCCCAGCCTCATTTGTATCATCAAACACTTGAGAAATACATTTGAGCATTCCTCTCTATTCTCTTTGTGTTTTTCTTTTCTGCTTTTTAAGCTTTTAGCTTCAGTGCCTTTGGGGAATTTAGATTCTCCTTTTAAGTGTTTTTAGGTTGACTTAGGCATATAAGGAAGCAAATTCTAAACCTAAGGCCACACGGTTTGCTAGACTAAAGTTCGAGCCCATGACACATGCACAGCGTTGCTTGTCACCAGCTGGACCTAATCCCTTTACTCTTTCTCTACTTAATTATCTTACTGTGAAAACTTTCACACCCTTCATTATTTTACATAATATATATATTCTCAGCTTAAAAGTTAAATCAATTGATCCTACTCAATTTTTAAAATGCAATGAAAAATTGAAAATAGAAAAAAATTTGTTCATTCACCGTATAACTGTGATGAGTATACATAAAAATATACAACGATGAAATTTTAAAATTTAATTTAATTAATTCATATAATTATTTTAAAAAATAATATTTAATATATTTATTAAAATTTAAATTTTAATATTTATAATTATTTTTATAATTTTTAAATTGCGATCATTTTTGTAAATATATATATATATATAGAGAGAGAGAGAGAGAGAGAATTATAGAACCATAAATCCCAAAGGATTAAAAGTAATAAATCTTCTACTAGATCCTTCGTAAAAATATAATAATAGTAGATCTATGTCAGCTCAGGCTACCATATTCATGAATAAATTGCAGTGCACTTTCAAAACCATAAAACAGATAAGACTTATTTCATTCAAAACAAAAATAAATATATAACAGTACATTTTAAATATACTAATTTTCAGTGTTACGTACATGGCAGGTAATATTTATTTTTATTTATTTATAATGATAATTACATGTTAAACGTATAATTACATAAAAATTGTACAAATAATTGGACAATTACATGCGTATTAACAAAAACTTGCATTAGCATGCATATAAAATTTACATCAAATTAGCATTCTTGTAAATTGGATAAATTTTGTCATTTAAGTAAATTTACTTAGTTAAAATCTATTGAAATTCGAACTTTTGTTTATAAATTCTTGAAATCTTATTACAATTTATAATGTAAATATTAAATAAAATAAAGATAAATCGTATTACTAATTATAATATAAAATATTTCTTATGAAATAGAAATTAGAAATATTGTAAACAAAATTATAAATTTTCATCGATTTAAAAAGTTTCTCTACATTACAGGCTGTGTTCCGACTTCGCTTCCAACTTTAGGTAGTTAGAAAGTGGCCATACCAATTGTTGAAAGCATAATATTTTATTAGTGAATTTATGTATAATATTTATAATTATCGTATCAAAGTAACAAAATTTTTCTTAGTTGACGTTAATTAAAAAACTTATAAGATTAGTAAAATAAAATAAAATCACCAAAAAAAAGAATAATCAATAATTTGAAATTTCATAAATTCATAAATTTTAAATGACTAAAAATATTATTTTATTTTTTATAGATATATTTACCTATCAATTTAATTCTAAGAAAAAAAATAAAATTGTCTCAAATTTCTTAAAAACTGCATCTTATGAGAAGCATAAAGAGTGCAAAAACATAAACATCTTCACATTTAGATCTAACCTACTCAAGAAAATGGAGCACTTGTTTTTAAGTAAAAGGGAAAATGCTCCTACCTATTGAGGCATAAGCTTTAAAATTGTCAAATGCGAAAAATGTTTTGCCTTATGGAGGGATAAATTTGAGAAGTTCATAAATGTGGAAATGAAATTTTTCAGGAGGTTTTGAAAGTGATATCTAAAGGTTTTAAAGATGCAACCTAATTGATATCTAAAATGACACTCGGAGGTTTTGAAATTTGATACTTAAAAGATTTTAAAAATGATACCCGTAGGCTTTACACAAATCCTATTAATGATACTCAAAGGTTTTGGAATCGTTCCCAAGAGATCTTAACAATATTATTGAGGATTACTCGAAGTTTTTGAATAATTCTCGCAAAACTTTAAAAAATTGTGTCCAAAGGTCTTAACAATCTTATCGTGTGTACTTGAAGGTTTCAAATTCCCGAAGGTCTGAACATTCTTGTTTGAAGGTCTTAAAGATTGAACTAAGGACACCTGCGACTTTTTTTTTAAAGAAAAAAAAAGATACTCAAAGGTTTTTACTCAAATCACTGAAAAGATGCCCATGGGTTTTAGAATTATTTCCAGAGGTCTTAACAATTTTGTCAGATCTTAAAGATTAAGAGTGTTTTTCTTTTTTCTCCAAAGAAAAAAAAAAAATACTCGGAGACTTTACACAAATCATATAAAAAATAATAAAATTTTAATTAACATATATCCATCAATCCTTGTTAACACTTTTAGATATTATATAAAAATAAAAAAAATAATATAATATGTATTTAATTAGATATGGAAAAAGTAAAATATAAAAAACTAATTTGTTTTTCTTCTATATTTTTGGTAGTAGTTGTTTGGTAGGATTTAAGTTCACGTAGGAAAAATGATATGCTTGGGTTGGGGTCCTAATATTTGGTAGGATTTAAATCCACGTGAAAAAAAAAATGCTTGGGTTGGGACCCTAAGACTCATTGTCATTGACAAAATGTGGCCTTTCAGGGCACAACTCTCGCTGCCATCCCCTAGGTTATTTTAAAAGCAAGATCAAAAGACTAATAAGTTTTTTATATTAATTTTTAATATTTTTATTATATTAAAAAAGAACATGTTTTCATACTATTAAACTCATTAGTAAAATTTTTAAATTTCATTAGTAGTGTATTAAGTAATTTTTCTTTTTTATGTATAATTTTTATACTCATCATGCTTATCATATGAAATAAGCTATATTACTAGAATCTAGAAGCTTGTGTCAAATACTTTTATGTGTCCGAAGAAATTAAATTTAAAATTTTTAATTTTTTTTATATATATTTGAAGGATCATACTTAGGGGTAGAATCAAAGAGAACCGGTAGGCACTTTGGCTCTCTTGATTGTCAAAACTTGTTCGATCCTTATGAGTCATGTAACTCAAAAATTTGTGAAAACCTATTATTTTTTCCAAAAATATATAATTTTGATCAATTTTATCCTAACCTTTCAAGATAAAATCTTGATTTCACAGTTGATCATATTTTATATTTATATCCAATATATGTCAAATGCAAATATTAAACATAATTATTTAATAACAAAGAAATTAAGTCCATGGGGAGGTTTCATACCATAACAAATGGGATTTGTTGTGCTTATGATGGTATCATCAAAATCTGGTTTTATCTTAATGAAAGGGGTCAGCCCCTTCTAAATCATCCTAAACAGTTAATGTTTTTCAATTCCCATTTCATAACCATGATAGGATGCACTAATTTGTTCTTTTCTTTATTTTATTTTCTTCACATACCAATAAATTATTTTTTTAAACATAAATCGTAATTTTATTGGACTAGATGGCACACACGTGAAGGGTATGTACAACAATTCAAAATCCGCGTATAGCCTAAATCTCTTTAAGTCCAACAACCGTGCTAAATTCAAAGTCTGCTTTATAGACAAATGATGCAAATGGAAGCTTTAGTCCATGAAAAGCAGCCTTTCTTGCACTCCTTGCAATAGGTACATTGTTAGCTAACACTTGAGGATGAATGAAGAAACAAATTTCCCCACTGCTTCACCGAAAGCCCCTGTTAAAGCTTAACCAGAGGCCCCGAGTCTAGTCTTTAAACATGTGTAGTCATTCCACAAAGAAATAAATTGGAATTCTCCAATGGATGTTTGAATGGACCCTTCGGACCGAACGCAACATGTTATCATGCTGAAAACCAACGGAAATAGTTCTGCATAAAAAGTATGGAACAACACCTTTGGTTCCTCAGCTTTGAAAGTGCGGTGCTGAGGCTTTAACAATTTTGATTGGCAATTGAGTTGACACCGCAGCTTTGAGAAGCCGGTGTCGAGGCGCCAACGCTATTGTTTTGTGTTATGTCCTCTTTGTCACTTACTGTCTACACCCCTTTTATCTGGTTTTGGTTTAACAATATTGCATATTGAAGAATTTAGTGTACCAGCAAAATAATTCTTAAAAAAAAAAATTACGTCAGCGTTACCTCCCCACATAGGCTCTTCCAATATACTTATCCACTCACCAGTCAACCATGTACCTTGCCCCCTGCAAAAAATGTCACCAATCTCCACCTAAACATATATAATATAATCCCATCCAAACAATTTGCACCATTTTAACGACATCCTTCCACTACGTACATCCATATCCTACTACATCCAAGCATGGAGAGCCACACTTCTCCGTACTCCTGAATGTACCAGCGAATCCGCAAACTGATTAGCTGATCAAGCCATATGGCGAATTCAGCATCTATCAATTTTCTTTTTCACTCGATCAATCTCCACAAATATATTTTAGAAACACCATGGTCTTTTGTCGGGAGAATTGCACCATGATACAACAATCCTCCAATCACTTTGCACTATTAGATCAATGAAGGATAAATGCTGCTTAGTTTCAATGAAAATAAACGCCTCTTTGACTGCTTTCGACTCTGCCCCAATGGAATCCGTGATGCACAAAGGCATAAAGAACGGCGTGATTACCTCCCTATAATCATTCGTAAGTACGCCCTCAATGCCTGTCAATTTTGGCTTTCTAAAAGCTGATCTACCTACATTGAATTTCGACAATAAAACTCTAGTTGGAGTCGCTCTACGTTAGTGAAAAAAATATTTTTATTTTTATATTATTAAATTGAGTATTTTAGTTTTTATACTTTTGAAACTGTAACAAATAAAGAAAAATAATTAATAGTATTAAAAAAATATAAATACGGATAAAATATTGATTTGTTATGTGACATGAAATTTCAAATTTTCTTTAAAAATAGGTTTGGGTTACAAGTCGAGTTTGGATATTTTTTATATAAAATTTAAAATTTTATATCACATGAAACATCGGAATTTTATCTACCTTTAAATAATTTTTTAACACTGATAATCAATTTTTTGTTTGCTACAATTTAAAAAGTATAATGTTTAAAATACTTAATTTAATAATACATGAATTAAAATACTTCTTTTAGTGTAGTAAAAGAACTTTTAGTGAACTTTTGCCAATTTTCACCAACCCTGTTCAGCTGTTTCCCGTTCGACATTCACCTTCTCTTTGCTTCTTCTACTCGGTATTGAAAATCATCGGGAATCTTGCATAAAATCCTCCATAGAATTAAAACCTTTAGGCCATTTCACCCAACATGACCCAGCTAACCTGCTTTTGATTAGAAACAAAATGGATGAGACTTCTACATTAAGCTCTTGAAACATTATGCCATTTCTCCAAAGCCATAGTGACCACGTCACCGCTGCGAATATCCTAAACCAAACATCACCATTGTCCGAACTTGATTTAGCATCCAATCACTATCTAAACCAATCCTTGATAGAAATGGGCGTGACACAATCTAAGCCCCAACAATCACATACTGATGTCTACATGGACCAAGAAAATAAATGATCTACAGTTAACGGCTCTACTTTACATATTGGGCATTGCTTTCCATCTAGGAATATATTCCACACCTATACAAACACTCACAAACTGGCAATCATTCTTGCAACATTGGCCACATAAAAATCTCCACCTTAGGAGGAACATGATCGCGCCAAATAGATCTGAGATCATTCCTCACAACAAAATTGTTACTTTCCAACACGGTCCTAAATGAATTCGTGATATATCGCCCATCTAACGATGGTTTCTATATCAACTAATCTTCATTATCTGGATCAATAGACATACTGTTCAAAAGTGACATCAGATGTTTCCATTGATCACTCTCCCTCTCAAAAATATTTCTCCTCAGAAGGATATGCCACTGCCATCTTCCTTCACTCCAATTTTCGAACATTTTCACTTGGTTCTGTTTAAAGGATGAAAGCTCATACGTAAATGTAACTCCTTCATCAAAGTCGTTGAGCTGACCCATTTATCTTCCCAAAACAATACCGTGTCCTTACTCCCCACTATCATCCTTATATTCTAAAACCAACAACAGTGTAATTTGTCCCCATTGTTTATTGGACCGGTTATTCCTCTCCAAATACAAGAGATATTAGTGTGAGCCTTAGAGATAGGCCACAAGCTCTCTGTGTCAATCTTATAGTTAGCTCAGCCCAACTTTCTCCAATAGCTCTATTTTCCCCTTGAGAAACGGAAAAATTGTTTGTTTAACAACGCACGATTCTGTATCTTCTTCAATGGTATGATTGCTAATCCCCCCCCCCCTTGTTTTTGTTTCTGCATACGTTAAAGCAACTCACCAAGTGAATTTTGTGAGTCCCTTTATCTCGTCCCAAAGAAATTCACACTGAATATGTACAAGCTTTTTTACTATTGCAACTTTAAAAATAAAGAGGAAATAAAAGGGCATGCCCACCGTCACTGATTTTATCATAGTTACCCAACCCCAACTAGAAAGATAATCGTTCTTTTAAAGGGCTAAGCGAGATTTAATACCTTGCTTACTATTGAGTGCCAAGCACAATCTTTCCTTTATTCTTGTAATGGGCTAAGCTTAAAGTGAAAGTCCCGTTCCTTGATTGACAATGGTCAAAAGAACACTTAAACTTGTTTTAGCGTTTAATTAAATTTTACATAAGAATTTTTTATTTCGAGACACCTTTCTTATTTCCCCAACAACTAGACAAAATTAAAGGAAAGGTCTTTGCCTCTCGGAATTCTCATTCCAAAACAAAGTGCCGTCTTTCTTATTAGAATGTAATTTCGAGACACCTCTATCTACTAGGCAGGATCCCAAGATAATCTTCTATAAAGTCGCGTCGTCATTTTTGCAAGAAATAATTTTTGTGAATAATAAGATAGGACACAAAATTACCTACGTGATACAAAAATAACACAAACATGATACAAATATACGAATATATCAATATCTATATAAAATAAATTATTAATATGTAAAAATTTATATAAATTTATAATAGTTAGAATATATAAAAAAATAACACAAACATGATCGGAAGGGACAATTTTTTTTTCTAAACGTAATCCCCATGGCAAACTATATAAAATATAAGATGAATTGAGATACACTACTAACAGGACATGAAAGCAAAAAATTTTCTCTATATGATTATGACAAATTATATATAATATAGAGTGGATTGAGACATAACATGAATACAGTATGAGAAAAATAATTTAAAAACAGTATGAAAAATAACATAAATATGATATGAATATATAAACCTATCAAAATATACATAAAACATCTTGAATATACGAAAAATAACTTGAGCACAAATACAAATTGTTCCTTTTCTTACCCCTTTCTTCCCTCTTTCTTTTCTTTTCTTTTCTTTCTTGCCTCCATCAGATAAAAAGGAAAAGAAAAAACACCTAAACTAAGCCTTCAAAAATCCTTAATGTCATTGTTGAATTGTTCCAAAATAGAAGGACTCAAAATTGAAATTAAGCTGTCTCATGCTTTGGGATACACACACACATATGTATATATATACTTATATCATTTTGGGAAAATTTTTATATTTTAATTAAATACATAACTTTTGCTACAAGGTTATTTTGTTAAAAATAATATAAAATAAAATAAAATAAATCAAGAAATTAGGGTGATTTAACTAAGTTGATTATTTCATCAAATATTGTTTTATAAAAATTTCATGCATCTTAAAAATTTAAAGATATTTAACATAATTAATTTAGTAATTATATTTATTTTGAAAAAATTAATTTAATTTAAATTATTATTAAATCTCATTATATTGGATATAATTTAGTTTTAGTAGTAAAATATTTCAGAATTCAAGATTAGCTGATCCAGTAAAGGTTCTAATAGTTAGCTTTGGTAATCAAGGTTCAATGAAATTTAAAATTTTACATTACCTGACACATCGCATTTTATCTGCATTCAAATGGTTATTTTAATGCCATTAATTATTTTTTATTTACAATAATTTCAAAAATATATAAATTAAAATATTAAATTTAATAATAAAGGGACTAAAATACTTTCGTTACTATATTCCAAAAACTTCCACCAATCGTGTTGAAGGCAGTGGTGCCCACTAACACAAAACCCAATCCATACTTTTTTATGTTGTTATTATTTGAATGTTTGAATATTTGAATATTATTACAATTGCTAATAATATTTTATTTAGTCACAATATTTTATTTTTATAATATTAATTATTCCATTTAATTTTATTTAAAACAATTGTAACTTTATTAACATGTGATTATTTAATTATACATCACTATTTTTAATTATAAATCAGATTATATTTTTTTAAAAAAAATATTAGGACGGAAACTTCCATAAGTAATAACAATTGCCAACGGGATGACTAAACTGGCGGAAATTTCCGTCGCAAAAGTTTTTTTTTTTTTCAATAGTAAATTCCAAAAACTACGTTTGATTCCGTAAAAAAAAAAAAAAAAATTTTCCAGTGAAAATTTTCGCAGTTGAAAATACATCCGATTCCTTCGAAAATTGTATATTCCAACAGAAATATAATTGAAAAAATAAAAAATCAGTTGGAAATGCTCTTGTTTCCGATAGATGTTTAAGTATTTCCAATGGATTTTTCAATGAATATCTGTCGGAAATGCTCATTTGTGACAGAAGATTGACTGTTTTTTAAAATTTTTGGAGTTTTTCATGAACTTTTCAAATTTTTATAATTTTTTGTTTTATAAATTCCAATCGTTGAAAGATAGGCTCTTGGGTTATCTAGATTTTAGTTTGGATTTTGGGTCTGAGTTGATGTTTTCGACAATTGTACATGATGGACCACCACCGAAACCAGGTTTGGGTTTGAACTTTGAAGAAGGCAATGATAGTTTTTAGTTTTCTAGAGAGAGCGAGAGGGGAAACATAGGGAAGAGAGATAAATGATACATGTAAATAGAAGAAAATGAAAATTTTGAGTTTTTATAAACGAACGAAAGTGTTGCATTTAACGTGGTTCAGTAGTGTTTTTATTTTAATTTATTTAATTTATTTTTTTAAGGTAGTTGTTTATCTATTGTCATAATGCATCAAATGCTAATTCAGTAAGCTAGATGCAATATTATAGGGAGTTGCCACTAATCATTTTTATTTAGGTGTAATTAGTTAACTTAATGAATTTATCCAATTTAATGTAATTCTAAGCTTGACGAACATACTTAAAAAGGATAGATATTGAACTTTATTTCCAAATCTAAGTCCGATAATATAATTATATGTGAAGGAAGATTAACACCATCACAATACCTATTCATATGGGTGGTATGTAGTTAGTCAGATGTTACCCATTTGATCTTAAATAATTGGTCTTTGATTTTGATATTTTTAAGTATTAGAAAATTTTTTTAAGGTCTTTTCCACCATGCTAGCGAAAATTCCAAAAAAGATATCTTCTTACATTAAGAATACTTAAAAATATTCAAGAGACGCCATTTATTTTCTTATAGTAACTCCATCGTCAAATTTATTAAATATGTTATGATAAAAGGATGTTAAAAATATTGTAAACCTAATTTTATTAAATACTATTGTTAATAAAATCATTCCCATTTCTCCATTATACTAGCAGAATTTAGGAGGATCATTCTTACGTAGAAATTTATTAGAAGATCGACTGTTTGCAGTCCTCTTAAAATTCCATCATTGGATAGTGTTCACTTATTTTTAAATTGAATTATGTGAGAAAAATAATGTTTAATAAAATACAATGAATAAATTAATAGTTAAGTTAAAATTTACTTGAAAAATAGAAATAAATAATAAAAAGTCGTGTTAAACATATATGGAAATAAATAAATATATAAAAGAAATAACAAAAATAGAGAAATTCATATTAAATAAACATTTAAATAAAATTTAAAATTCATATATTTTTAATAAATTTACGTAACTTTTATTGATGTTTTAATCGTGTTAGTAAAATTTAAACACTTCTTCAACGTTGTTTATGATACTTTTTAATATATTTTAAATAGCAGTAGTTGTTTCTGGTTGTTTCGCAGGGTTCTAATCGCATGGTTTTCATTTTAGAAAATTAGTCTTAGGTAGTTGTCACCGGTTGTTTGGTAGGAATTTAATCATAAGGTTTTTACTTTTGAAAAGAAAGGAAAAAAAATGCTTACCTTAAAGACTTGTCAATTGAGTGGGTCAAATTAATTTTGGATCGATTAATTTTAAATTGGATCATTTTGAGTTTTGTAATTTTTAGGTCATTTTTGGATTAGAATTATTTAAATTTTAGGTTACTTTAGATTCGGATCATTTAAAATTCAAGTTATTTTAGGTTTGAGTTATTTCGGTTTAGGGTCAACCAGGCTTGACACTCGAGTTAATCGAGTTCGGGCCGTTCTAGATTCGAGTTATTTTGATTTTGAGTAGGGTTAATCGGTTTTGGGTCAATTAGGTTTAACACTCAAGTTTATCGAGTTTGATCATTTTGGGTTTGAGTCATTTCAGGCTATCCATTCGAGTCAATTCACGTTTGAATCATTCGGGTTTATTTTGTTTGGGTCATTCTAGATTCAGATTATTTTAAATTTTTGTTGATCGATTTTAAATTATTAATTTTTTTAATCAAATCGGATTAGACAAATTTAAATTCGAATATATTGATCGAATCTTTTGAGTTTAGCTCAGAATTTAAAGATCTATTACCTTGGAATCCCAAATCTCACAAACTGCCAAATTTTATCTTTCAAGGCAAGTCTCTCTAACTCACACTTAAATCCTTTTCTTTTTTATTTTTTTTTATCTGCCAAAAAAATTGTCTTCTGGTACCAAAAAAAAAAAAATCATCTTAGAAATCTCCATGAAGATTGTTATCTTGTAGTTGGCTTAATATTATCATTCAAAGATTAAAGTCTTGAAGTCTCATATTCTTTTAAAACCATGAAGAGCAAATAGAAATGATCATAGTTTGATCTTAATTGTTACTAGAAGTTTTAAATTTAAATTAAGTAGCATAAAACAGCACTTAATGAAAAGCTGTGTTCTTTTGTCCAACTCACAATTGCTGGTAGAAATTGGAATAAGATAATGAATTTCAAAATTTCTATTTTTTATATAGTAAAAAAAGTATTATATAATGTAATGCAATATATAAAACATTAGATAAGGGAAAGGTAACATTAGAAATTCATATATTTTGTTCTTTCTTTTATTAGTACAGTTGTTACCAAGGATTTTAAATCACATGGTTTTCGTTTTTGAAAGCTAAGTCTAGCGGGAACATTAAAACCATTCGTACCTTGGGACCACAATCTCATGTCATTAACAAAATTTCATATTTCAAGGCACGTTTCTCTTGCTCGCTCAGTCAAGTCCTTTTCTTCTTTTGTGTACGCTAATAAAATGTTGTCATTTTTTTTATTGTTTTTGTTAGAAGGAATAAAATTCTTTCATATTTTGATTTCTTTTAATATTGTAAATTTCACAAATGGAATACAAAATCTAAAATTTTTTTCATAATATATTTTTTACTATATTTTATTATATCTTACAAGAATATGTATTGACCTGTTTATGGATCGAGTTAAGTTGTGACTCGATTTTTTTTAAAATTTTCTTACCCAAGCTCGACTTATGCTCGGCTTGGACTGGGCCCATAATCCTATATAACTATTTGAAAAATATTAAAAATTATTTTTATATTAATATTCCGATGAGAAAGTAAAACTTTCTTATTTCTATTTTAGATATTTTTCATTTTTTATAAAGCATCAAACTTTTACATTTTTCTGATTGAATGGGCATCTGTTATATTTAAACATCCCACTAAATACTAGCAATACTTTTTTATAATATTTAATAACATTTTCTCAATATTTATTGCTAAATGTAAAGTATTTAGTAATGGCTGAAGTGATTTTTGTGATAATTAAGTTAATTTTTTGTTCACTTGATGATTGCAAGGAAAGAAGCCAAATTTCGGTTAGAAGGGATTAAATCATTTGAATATTTCGAAAGTATGCAATATTTTTTTTTGGTAGAAATTTAGTTTAATTTTTGTTTTAAGGTTAGGTAATGATGAATTTAAATGAAAATTTTTGTTTTGGAAAATTTTTTTATCAATTCAATGGTGTCATCATCATCATTATTGATATTACAAGAGTATCATATATCATCAAGAGTATTATCTAAGGTAGTAAAATTTTGTTAATAATATATTTAAAATAATATGAGTTATAAATTTTACAACTAATGAATTAATGACTTATTAAACAGGATATTCGGTTGAAAAAAAATGATAGCGGAAAGTATCATTCAAACCACAGAATCCATTAATTGATGACTATTTAAGAAGAGCCAGATTTTAACATGCAGCCTTAGTACTAATGTTAATATGTGGTAGGACTAATACATGTGTTGGTTAAACGATGGAGGCCTGAGACGCATACATTTCATTTTCCATGCGATGAACTACAATATGTCGAATGCAGTACATAGAATATGCATGCGGAGGTTTCCATGCACTGCCTGAGTCTCTCATAATAGATTTGATGGCTTCGTGGTGATTAGTAATTAAACATATCCTAGGTTGTGTAACAACATATTTACGTAAGTTGTTGAGAAAAAATGACCATGCCTCCTGTGTCTCACCCTTTACAATGGCAAAGGCAATTGGTACTATGTTTTGATTGCCATCTTATGCAGCAACTAACAATAATGTTCCTTTGTATTTTCCATATAATAATGTACCATCTACTTGAACAACAAGTTTACCGAAGGGAAAGCCTTCAATACATACTTGAATGTCCAAAAAATTCAATGGAAAATACTCATGCCTTGCACCATTTTATGCCAATGATATGTAGGTGTAGTTTGTAATTCCACTATTGTGTTAGGAACAAAATGTCGCATTGCATCCAACCATTTGGGGATATTATTGTATGATTTATCCTAATCTTCATATAGTCAAACAATTGCCTTCTGCTTTGCTATCCATGCTTTCCTATAAGAGGTCATGTATCCATACCTATTTCGTATCCTGACAACTAAACTTGAAATGAAAATGGTCAGATTTGATTGTACCAAGGGCAAAATGCATGAACATATCATACTGAAATCTAGTTTCATGTAATCCTGTGAAATATGCCCAGATGCACAAGTATGAAGCCCATTGTACTTTTTAATCTCCAATACTTGTTTCTTCTTCAATAATGTTGTCCATAGGCTCCAAGTGTAACCCGCACCATACATTGTACACTGACCGTGATATTTGATCGATGAGGATTCTACTAGTTTATAATCGACAGAGTTTTTTATATTGTAGTGCTTTATAATAGAAACCACAACCTCTTTTGTTGCGAATTGCACCTCAACGCAAAGCTCACCATTAGATGGATTCCAGCTTATGGGAAACCTTAATGTATGAGCATATTCTAGGAATTCTACTGCATGCATTGCATCCAAATTGAGGGTGCGCATATAGAGAGGTGGCTCATATTGATAAAGAAGATCGCTGCCTCTGCTAGTAGGTGACAAATGAGAAGTCTTGATATCACCACCGATATCTGGATCAGGATCATTATTGTCATCAATATCATCAGCTTTAACATACTCTTTGGGCTCATTAAAGTCACCAATATACTCACCATGGGCTCTATATGACACTTCAGGATAAGCAGCAGATGGACTCGGCCCTCCATGTTCTATTTCAACACCTTTAAATAGAGAGTCTATCATCATGAAGTTGTTTGGCTCATCATCTTCACTGCTAGGTACTATTGGTGACACAGATGAATAATGAAAAGATTCATATAAATTATTCATCACCACTTGCACATTTGGAGGAAGTTAACATTCAGAATTCTTAAATGGCCATGACATATATGCATCTGTAGTAAGGATATATGAAGGCTCACCATCATGATGTACATCCTCAAGGTTGGCATGTAACCCAATTACATCGACATCAGGAAATTACTGATGAACATCAAACATGAATCTTACATTATCATCATCTTCAAGTGGGAATGTCTTATATTGGACACATTCTTCTCCTATGAAAATAAGAAGCCTATACCTGATATTTGATACTCTGGTTTTGCTTGCAGTACTAGTTTTTATACCAATTTTTACCTTTAATTCCTTTATTGTAAGGTTTTCATCAATATTAATGGTTTTAGGATGATTACTTTGAAAGGTAACATCTTCTTTATTATTGACAATTTCATCATTAAAATAGACAAGTGCAACAAGTCTATTACTCATGTTGGTTAGATGGAAATAAGTCTAAACAAAATGCTAATAATTGAAGACTAACAGCAAAGAATCAAAAATAAGAGAATGAAAAGCACTATCACTAAACTAAAAAAAGAACAATAGTAACTGAGAATGAAAATGACAATGATGAACTCATATTTATAATAAAACATAGTTAAAAAGTTTTTTTCCCTATTCAAAATGTCTGAATTTGTCCCATGCATTAGTCTAATCTTTGTAGTCTGACATTTACAACCTATAAATTAGTCTTATCGACTAATGATGATATCAGAAGGAATCCGATTCCCATGTATTAATCTCATCAACTTGTTTCATATCTGAAATAATTTGATTTTTTTAATGCATTAGTCTTATCAACTTATTTCACATCAGAAGGAATTTGATTCTCATGCATTAGTCTCATCAACTTATTTCATATCAGAAAGAATCTGATTCCCATGCATTGGTCTTACCAACTTATTTCATATTAGAAGAAATCTAATATAAAAAGCATTGGTCTTATTAACTGATTTCATATCAGAAGATATTTGATTGCATGCATTATTCTAATAAATTTATTTCATAATAGAAAAAATCTGATTCACTTGCAATTAGTCTTATTAACTTATTTTATTCCAAAAAAAAATATAATTTTCATGCATTAGTCACATCCTTCATATTTAAATAGAACCTAAACACTAAAACCTAAAACTCTTTGTGGTATGAAATACGAAGTCGTCAAATAATTTGATCATTTTTTAATACCGTGTAAAAAATTTAGATTGAAAAAATGAAAAAAATTAAGGTCGGGAAGTCAGTAGCAAATCAAATGCCGATTTCATAGCTACATATTGGGAAATTGGCATTTGATTAGTCGATTTTCCAACTACAAACTGTAATTTTTCTAATTTCTTTGAGAAATCAGCATTTTGCTCATCGATTTCTAACAATTGCTTTGAGAAATCGGCATTTCATTCATCAATTTCGCTTCTGTAATTGAAAAATCGTTCACTTAAATGCCGATTTCTCAATGGTTTTATAAAATTAGCCTATTTCGATAAATAATCTAAAAATGAATTTAAACCGTAAATAAAAAAAATTAATATTATTTTATAAAAAAGCCTAAAAAATCTCTTAGAAAATATAATTTTGTGAATTTCATAAAATTCCATTATTGGAGATCCTTATTTACCTCTACGATTTGCATATATGTACCCAGTGCAAACATTTAAAAAAGTAACACATGTGAATTTCAAAAATTTCAAATTATTCTTCTCTTAAAATGATTAATAATATGTATTTATATATATATATATATATAGAGAGAGAGAGAGAGAGAAGAATTTATGTTAATTTGAAATGATAACTTTTTTAAAGAATTCGTTTATGTAAAAAAATAATCTTTGGGATACTCCAATACCGATGCATGCTAGCATCCAAATAATTACCTTCAAACACTAATTTATTTTAAAAAATTAATATTTTAGATTTCCCCCAAAAGTTTCGTATTGAGTGTTTTTTTTTTTTAAAGGAATCACTTTTATGTAATATTCATGAAGAAAGTGTTTTTTCTTTACACATCCATGTTATTTATTAGATAATTCTACATATGCGGGTATAAAATTATGAAATTCACATAAACGTCGAAACATAAAGAGCAAAAATTAAATAAATAATTAGCAATTAAATAAAGGTATTCTTATGACATTTGTTATGAAAAATTTACTTTAGAATAGAAATCTTGAATTTTATTCTATTTTTCACTAAGGAATGACCAAAGTTGAAGAGTCATTTGAAATCCCCATATTTAGAACAATAATACGAGTTAAAATCTTCAGTATATTTTGCAGATTGAAATGTTTAATTGTTTTCCCAAACAAAGTTACTATAGCATTAAAGATAAACTTAAAACGAAAATACTTTTTTTTTGGTCTTCTGGTGTCAAAAAGAAATCATCTTAGAAATCTCCATGAAGATTGTTATCTTGCAGTTGGCTTAATATTATCATTCAAAGATTAAAGTCCTCAAGTCTCATATTCTTTTAAAACCATGAAGAGCAAATAGAAATGATCATAGTTTGATCTTAATTGTTACTAGAAGTTTTAAATTTAAATTAAGTAGCATAAAACAGCACTTAATGAAAAGCTGTGTTCTTTTGTCCAACTCACAATTGCTGGTAGAAATTGGAATAAGATAATGAATTTCAAAATTTCTATTTTTTATATAGTAAAAAAAGTATTATATAATGTAATGCAATATATAAAACATTAGATAAGGGAAAGGTAACATTAGAAATTCATATATTTTGTTCTTTCTTTTATTATTACAGTTGTTACCAAGGATTTTAAATCACATGGTTTTCGTTTTTGAAAGTTAAGTCTAGTGGGAACATTAAAAACATTCGTACCTTGGGACCACAATCTCATGTCATTGACAAAATTTCATATTTCAAGGCACGTTTCTCTTGCTCGCTCAGTCAAGTCCTTTTCTTCTTTTGTGTACGTTAATCAAATGTTGTCATTTTTTTTTTTATTGTTTTTGTTAGAAGGAATAAAATTCTTTCATATTTTGATTTTCTTTTAATATTGTAAAATTCACAAATGGAATACGAAATCTAAAATTTTTTTCATAATATATTTTTTACTATATTTTATTATATCTTACAAGAATATGTATAGACCTGTTTATGGATCGAGTTAAGTTGTGACTCGATTTTTTTTTTTTTTTTACCCAAGCTCGACTTATGCTCAGCTTGGACTGGGCCCATAATCCTATATAACTATTTGGAAAATATTAAAAATTATTTTTATATTAATATTCATATGAGAAAGTAAAACTTTCTTATTTCTATTTTAGATATTTTTCATTTTTTATAAAGCATCAAACTTTTACATTTTTTTGATTGAATGGGCATCTTTTATATTTAAACATCCACTAAATACTAGCAATACTTTTAATAATATTTAATAACATTTTATCACATCAAAAAAATAGATTTTTTAAAAAAATAATTTTAAATTTTTTATTTATGGTTTTAAACCGTTTTTATGTTATTTACTAAAATAGGTTAATTTTATAAAACCATTGAGAAATTGCCATTTGACTGGATGATTTTTCAATTATAAAAGCAAAGTCGATGAACGAAATGCCTATTTCTCAAAGCAATTGTGAGAAATGCTGATTTCTCAAAGAATTAAAAAATTGAAGGTGTGTTGTTGAGAAATCGGCCTATCAATTGCCGATTTCCCAATATGTAGCTAGGAAATCGACATTTGATTCGTCGATTTCCTAGCTACACTTGGGAAATTAGCCACTGATTAGCCAATTTCCCAGCTTTTCTTTTCTTTTTTTTTTTTAAATTTTTTCATCATAAGGGTCACATACCTGTGACCCTTATAATTGATGGTCGCGAGTATGTGACCTTTTGCAAACGGATATGACCCTCTGTCAAAGGGACATGACCCTCTATTATTGAAGGGTCTTGCCCCTCTATTATTGGAGGACATAGTTATTCTTATCTGTGACCTTATTAGGTGCTCACAGCATTTGATAGAGGGAGCCTTTTATAAAAAGAGCTCACTCAATTCTATTCTCTTCATAAGAAAATAGTTTTACAAAGAAAATATGATTAAGTTAAAGTGTTATTAAAGGTTAACTAATCAAGTTAAATAGCTTGTTGAAAGGTATGATTTGATTTTATTCATAAAAGTAATTTTCTATATGATTATATAAATTTTTATTTTTAAAAGTATGCTTTATTTTTATTTCTAAAAGTTCATTCGTCTTGATTATTGTTAATTATACATAATATTTATTTTGAATTACGTTTGATTTTTGAGATAATTTATCTTAAAATAATACAATTTAGTTTGATTGTATTAGCGTTTTTGGTTGAAATATTATGGTGTTGTCAATTTTTATTACTAAATGTAAATTATTTAGTAATGGTTGAAGTGATTTTTGTAGTAATTAAGTTTATTTTTTGTTCGCTTGATAATTGCAAGGAAAGAAGCCAAATTTCAGTTAGAAGGGATTAAATCATTTGAATATTTCGAAGGTACACCATATTTTTTTTTGTAAAAATTTAATTTAATTTTTGTTTTAAGGTCAGGTAATGATGAATTTAAATGAAAATTTTTGTTCTGGGAAAATTTTTTATCAATTCAATGGTGTCATTATCATCATCATCATTATTGATATTAAAAGAGTATCATATATCATCAAGAGTATTATCTAAGGTACTAAAATTTTGTTAATGATATATTTAAGATAATATGAGTTATAAATTTTACAACTAAGGAATTAATGACTTATTAAACAGGATATTCGGTTGAAAAAAATGATAGTGGGAAGTATCATTTAAACCACAAAATCCATTAATTGATGACTATTTAAGAAGAGCCAGATTTTACCATGCAGCCTTAGTACTAATTTTAATATGTGGCAGGACTAATACATGCGTTGGTTAAACGATGGAGGCCTGAGATGCATACATTTCATTTTCCATGCGATGAACTGCAATATGTCGACTGCAGTACATAGAATATGCATGCAGAGCTTTCCATGCACTGCTTGAGTCTTTCATAATAGATTTGATGGATTCGTGGTGATCAGTAATTAAACATATCCTAGGTTGTGTAACAACATATTTATGTAAGTTGTCAAGAAAAAATGACCATGCCTCTTGTGTCTCACCCTTTACAATGGCAAAGCTAATTGGTACTATGTTTCGATTACCATCTTATGGAACAGCTAATAGTAATGTTCTTTTGTATTTTCCATATAATAATGTACCATCTACTTGGACAACAAGTTTACAAAAGGGAAAGCCTTCAATACATTATTGATTGTCCAAAAAATTCAATGGAAAATACTTATGCCTTGCACCATTTGATGCCCATGATATGTAGGTGTAGTTTGTAATTCCACTATTGTGTTAGGAACAAAATGTCACGTTGTATCCAACCATTTAAGGATATTATTGTATGATTTATCCTAATCTTCATATAGTCAAACAATTGCCTTATGTTTTGCTATCCATGCTTTCCTATAAGAGGTCATGTATCCATACCTATTTCGTATCTCGACAACCAAACTTGAAATGAAAATGGTCGAATTTGATTGTACCAAGGGCAAAATGCATGAACATATCATACTGGAATCCAGTTTCATGTGATCCTGTGAAATACGTCCAGATGCACAAGTATGAAGCCCATTATACTTTTTAATCTCCCATACTTGTTTCTTCTTCAATAATGTTGTCCATAGACTCCAAGTGTAACACGTGCCATACATTGTACACTGACCGTAATATTTGATCGACGAGGATTCTATTAGTTTATAATCTACAGAGTTTTTGATATTGTAGTGCTTTATAATAGAAACCACAGCCTCTTTTGTTGCGAATTGCACCTCAATGCAAAGCTCACCATTAGATCGATTCCAGCTTATGGGAAACCTTAATGTATGGGCATATTCTAGGAATTCTGCTACATGCATTGCATCCAAATTGAGGGTATCCATATAGAGAGGTGGCTCATATTGATAAAGAAGATTGCTAGCTCTGCTGGTAGATGACAAATGAGAAGTCTTGATATCACCACCGATATCTGGGTCAGGATCATTATTGTCATCAATATCATCAGCTTCAACATACTCTTCGAGCTCATTAAAGTCACCAATATACTCACCATGGGCTCTATATGACACTTCAGGATAGGCAGCAGATGGACTTGGCCCTCTATGTTCTATTTTAACACCTCTAATTAGAGAGTCTATCATCATGAAGTTGTTTGGCTCATCATCTTCTCTGCTAGGAATTGTTGGTGACACAGATGAATAATGAAAAGATTCATATAAATTATTCATCACCACTTGTGCATTTAGAGGAAGTTAACATTCAGAATTTTCAAATGGCCATGACATATACGCATCTGTAGTAAGGATATATGAAGCCTCACCATCATGATGTACATCCTCAAGGTTGGCATGTAACTTAATTACATCGACATTAGGAAATTGCTAATGAACATCAAACATGCATCTTACATCATCATCATCATCTTCAAGTGGGAACGTCTTATATTGGACACATTCTTCTCTTATGAAAATAAGAAGCCTATACCTGATATTTGATACTATGGTTTTGCTTGCAATACTAGTTTTTATACTAATATTTACCTTTAATTCCTTTATTTTAAGGTTTTTGTCAATATTAATGGTTTTAGGATGGTTACTTTGAAAGGTAACATCTTCTTTACTATTGACAATTTCATCGTTAAAATAGACAAGTGTAACAAATCTATTACTCATGTTGGTTAGATGGAAATAACTCTAAACAAAATGCTAACAATTGAAGACTAACAGCAAAGAATTAAAAAGAAGAGAATGAAAAAGCACTATCACTAAACTAAAAAAAGAACAATAGTAACTGAAAACAAAAATGACAATGATGAACTCATATTTATAATGCAACATAGTTAAAAAAATTTTTTCCTATTCAAAATGTATGAATTTGTCCCATGCATTAGTCTAATCTTTGCAATCTGACTTTTACAATCTATACATTAGTCTTATCAACTAATGATGATATCAAAAGGAATCTGATTCCCAGCATTAGTCTTATCAACTTGTTTTATATCTGAAGGAATCTGATTTTCTAATGCATTAGTCTTATCAACTTATATCACATCAGAAGGAATTTGATTCTCATGCATTAGTCTCATCAACTTATTACATATGAGAAAGAATCTGATCCCCATGCATTGGTCTTACCAACTTATTTCATATTAGAAGAAATCTGATATAAAAAGCATTGGTCTTATTAACTGATTTCATATCAGAAGAAATTTGATTTCATGCATTATTCTAATAAATTTATTTCATACTAGAAAAAATCTGATTCACTTGCAATTAGTCTTATAACTTATTTTATTCCAAAAAAATCTAATTTTCATCCATTAGTCACATCCTTCATATGTAAAACCTAAACACTAAAACCTAGAACTCTCTGTGGTATGAAATACAAAGTCGTCAAATAATTTAATGATTTTTTAATACCGTGTAAAAAATTTAGATTGAAAAAATGAAAAAAATTAAGGTTGGGAAATCGCTAGCAAATCAAATGCCAATTTCATAAGTACATATTGGGAAATCGGCATTTGATTAGCCGACTTTCCAACTACAAACTCTAATTTTTCTAATTTCTTTTAGAAATCAGCATTTTGCTCATCGATTTCCAACAATTGCTTTGAGAAATCGGTATTTCATTCATCGATTTCGCTTCTGTAATTGAAAAATCGTTCACTCAAATGCCGATTTCTCAATGGTTTTATAAAATTAGCCTATTTCGATAAATAATCTAAAAATAGTTTTAAACCATAAATAAAAAATAATATTATTTTAAAAAAAATTAATAAAATCTTCTATAAATTTTACAGACTTGAATGTTTAATTCTTTTCCCAAACAAAGTTACTATAGCATTAAAGATAAACCTAAAACGAAAATGCCTATTTTTTTGGTTTTCTGGTATCAGAAGGAAATCATCTTAGAAATCTCCGTGAAGATTGTCATCTTGCAATTCTCTTAGTATTATTTTTTAAAGATTAATGTCCTAAAGTCTCGTATTCTTTTAAAACCATGAAGAACAAATAGAAAAGATCATAGTTTGATCTTAATTGTTACTAGAAGTTTTAAATTTAAATTAAATAATGTAAAATAAATTAGGATAATGTTAGCACTTCATGAAAAGCTGTGTTCCTTTGTCCAAGTCACAATTGCAGGTAGAAATTGGAATAAGATAATGAATTTCAAAATTTCTATTTTTTATATAGTAAAAAAAGTATATATAATGTAATGCAATATATAAAAGATTAGACAAGGGAAAGGTAACATTAGAAATTCATATATTTTGTTCTTTCTTTTATTTGTACAGTTGTTACCAAGGATTTTAAATCACATGGTTTTTGTTTTTGAAAGCTAAGTCTAGTGGGAAGAATAAAAACATTTGTACCTTGGGACCCCAATCTCATGTCATTAACAAAATTTCATCTTTCAAGGCACTTTTCTCTTCCTCGCTCAGTCAAATCCTTTTCTTCTTTTGTGTATGCTAATAAATATTGTCATTTTTTTATTATTTTTGTTAGAAGGAATAAAATTCTTTCATATTTTGATTTTTTAATATTTTTCTAATTTTTGAAATTTCACAAACGGAATAAAAAATTTAAAAAAATTTTCAATAAATTAAATTTTTATTATATTTTATTATACCCTATTAGTATATGTGTAGACTTCTTCATGAACTAAGTGAGGCCGTGATTTTATTTTTTTGACTTTCTTACCCAAGCTCGACTCATGCCCGGCTTGGATTCAGCCTAAAATCCTATATTGGTATATGTAAAATATTAAAATTATTTTTATATTAATGCTATTGTGAGAAAGAAAACTTTATTTTTTTAGATATTTTGCATTTTTTTTTTTGTAAAGCATCAAAACTTTTACATTTTTTAAATAAATGGGCATCTTTATATATAAGCTTTTCACTAGGTACTTCCAATACTACTGATAATATTTAATAAAATTTTCTTACTTCAACATCCCTTGGGAATTATTGCTTGTGATTTCAATAAAATTTCATGGCTGGATATCCTCATTTACCTATACAATTTGCAGGCTTTTTTATTTAAATAATATAAAGAATTTTTATTTATGCAAATAAATCATTTTTAAATTATTTACCGAAATAGGTCAATTTTGAATATCAGTTGAGAAATTGCCATTTCAAATGCTGATTTCTCAATTGTAAAATTTAGTTGAGAAATCGCCAAATTAGATGGTGATTTCTTAGTTTGTTATAAAAAATCAACAAATGAAATGCTGATTTCTCACCAATTGCAAAACCAGGAAAACAAATTGACAATTAGTTGGGAAATCGCCATATCACATGGTGATTTCCCAACACAATTAATTTTTTTCCTTAAATTATAAGGGTCACATACTCGTGACCCTTATAATTAAGGTTTTTGCAGCCTTTGTAGAGGGATATGACAAAGAGGTCATGGGTATTGTTACTCGTGACCTTTTCATCAGATGCTCTAAGTAGCATCTGAAGGAGGGATGAAGGGAGCTCTTTATAAAATGAGCTCCCTCCTTTGATTTCGTTTCATAAAACAAAAAAGAAATTTTTATGAAAAGAATATAATCAAGTTAAGGTATTTTTGAAGGTTAAGTAATCGAGTTAAAGCTTTTTTATAGGTATGATTTAATTTTATTCATAAAAGTAATTTTTGATATGATTATATAAATTTTTTTTGTAATTATGTTTTTATTTTCATTTGTAAAAGTTCATTTATCTTGACTATAATTAATTATACGTAATATTTATTTTGACTTTTTAGATAATTCATCTTAAAATCATACAATTTAGTTTGATTGTATTAGTATTTTTGGTTGAAATATTAGGGTGTTGTTGATTTTTATTATTAAATATAAATTATTTAGTAATGGTTAAAGTGATTTTTGTTGTAATCAAGCTAATTTTTTGTTCACTTGATGATTGCAAGGAAGAAGTTGAATTTAACTTTGAAGCATTTTAAATATTTCAAAGGTATTTCGAATTTTTTTATAGAGATTTAGTTTAATTTTTGTTTTAAGGCTAGGTAATGATGAATTTAAATGAAAATTTTTGTTGTAGGAAAACTTTTGTTCAATTCAATGGCATCATCATCATCATCATCATCATCATCATCGTTATTGAGATTACAAGAGTATCATATATCATTAAGGGTATTTTTTGAGGTATTAAATTATAAATTTTGTTAATGATATATTTAAAACAGTATAAATTATAAATTTTACAAGTAATGAATTAATGACTTTTTAAACAAGATCTTAGTTGGAAACACAATCACGGAAAGTATCTTTTGAACCATCAAATCCATTAATTGAAGACTATTTAAGAAGAGTTGAATTTTACCATGCAGCCCTTGTTAATCGCTGTCAACATGAGGTAGGACTAATACGTGCGTTGGTTGAACAATGGAGGCCTGAAACACATACATGTCATTTTCTATGTGGTGAATACACAATCACACTGGAGGATGTTGCACTTCAAATGGGTCTACCAATTAATGGGAAGGAAGTAACAGGGGGAAATCTGTTACACTGGGAGGCTTTATTCGAAGAATTGTTGGTGTGATCCCTCTTGAAAACTTCATTCAGGGCTCAACTATCAAAATGACTTGGTTGATAGAAATGTTTTGTTATAGCCTTGAACATGCAATCTTTTGAACCATCGAATCCATTAATTGAAGACTATTTAAGAAGAGTCAAATTTTAACATGCAGCCCTTGTTAATCGCTGTCAACATGAGGTAGGACTAATACGTGCGTTGGTTGAACAATGGAGGCCTGAAACACATACATGTCATTTTCTATGTGGTGAATACACAATCACACTGGAGGATGTTGCACTTCAAATGGGTCTACCAATTAATGGGAAGGAAGTAACAGGGGGAAATCTGTTACACTGGGAGGCTTTATTCGAAGAATTGTTGGTGTGATCCCTCTTGAAAACTTCATTCAGGGCTCAACTATCAAAATGACTTGGTTGATAGAAATGTTTTGTTATATCCTTGAACATGCAACTGAACGATAACTAGAATTCGATACTCGAGCATATATTTTACGCATCATTGGTGGAATGTTAATGCCCGTTAAATATGGAAATCGGGTGCATTTGATGTATTTTCCACTTTTGGCAAATTTGAATAAAGTAAGGAAGTATAGTTAGGGTTTCGCATCTTTAGGGTTCTTGTATAAGGAACTCTACCATTCAACAATTGGGGTGACACATGGTATAGGTGGTTCTTTAATGCTGTTGCAGTCATGGGCATGGTACCGGCTTCCATCTTGCGCCGATAGTTAGAGAAAATTATGTGTATCCCTTTGCATTAAGGTAATAAATATAAGTATTATATTTTGAAGAACTTGCATTTGCATACGAGTTATTCATATTTTATATGTATTTGAGGAATGGTGCAGTCCGAAGTAGTTTGGTCATACATCTACAGATGTAGAAAGCATTAGAGTATTATTGGATCGCATGGGACATAATAGGATAAATTTTGTAATAGTTTACCTTAAGTACATGAATTTTTAAGCTAACTTATTGCATATGATCGTATTAATTTTTGTCTATTTTTTTACACTTTCTATGGAGGCCATATATTGCAGATGAAATTATGGAATGCTCCCCATCAAAAGCCTTCCAAAATAGCCACATCTGGAAAGTAAACACAGCATTAATATATTTTTAGATTATGGAATGGCATCAGCTGGATAGGGTTTTACGCCAGTTTAGGATGCAACAAGCAATCCCTCAACCACGTCTGAACCTTGACGAAGTTTATAGAGTTGATATGTGCGATAATCATGCAAAAAACTGGGCTAAAAGGTATTCAAATTGGATCCGATTTTGGAGAAAATGTTCTAGATGAATTGTTCAGGGTCTTGAAATTGTGTACAACAATTTCTCACCATCAGATGAATATATTAGATGGTTTTATACTTAAGGCCGACCATTTATTATCCCATCGTCAGGACTTCAGGATGTGAGAAGTACCTCACATGATCAACAAACTTCAAATCCAGACCCTCCTATGGAGCTTCACAGGCATACTCTATAGCATGGAATTAGTCGGAGGATGAATCAACCTATTTCATCAGAGGTTAATGATACCAATGCACCTAGGATGTCGTTCAGTCATCCTGAATGGAGTGTGATCTTAGGGTATCATCCAGTCGCAGATATTCATTCAGTCATGGTGGGGATGATGATGATAGGTGCTATCGATCGGAGCCGCCCACTAGCAGGTTAGATGCTAACCTTTTGACTCCTATGTCAACTGCAGCACATATGTCTCGTGTATATTGGTTTGGAAACCTTTCTGAGAAAGGTACCCCCCTAATTTTAGCCCACCACATACTGCTTCCATTAGCAGTTGGTTAGGGTTTTTTGATATATCGGACATTAATATGTTTATAAGCGAACATAGGGATTCTATGCCGACTCAGGAAGAAACCACTGAAGAAGAAGCATCGGCGATGGAAGTAAGAGCCCAAAGATGTCAAACCAGGGGTGTATGTGGCAATGAAGATAAAATGTTGAACGAAGAGTATTGCCACCACGTAATAGGAGAGCCCCGCATTGTTGTTCTACACCGCACGATAGGGCC
>JBBYHK010487350.1:0-16601 GCA_038382065.1 Adansonia grandidieri | reverse complement strand
TAAATCTTCAAAGATTTTAGTGAAGATTATACCTTAACAAAGCTTTGAATTTTTTTCTCAAGTATTTTCTTTTTTTTAACTCTTTTTTTTTGGTCTCCAAAACTAAAAAGAAAAACTCCCATGAAATAACATCCTTCCTCATTTATAGGGGGAGGTGTCATCCTCTTTTTTCATTTTTTTCCATTTTTATTATTATTTTTTTATGTTAAGCTTACTTGTTAGGTTGGAAATAAAAAATGTTGTGTCATAAGCCCATACCTTATTATCTTTTCTTACAAGTCACTCTATTATCAAGCTTATGATGAAATTGATCAGCTCATGTAATGGATAACTGGGATGTAACCAACTTGGTTAGAAAGTAATTTGATGAGAAAACAAGCTAGTTAGCACGTAACTAGCTGGAAAAAGTAAATAAAATAAAATGAAATAAAATTTTCAAAGATCAAACTAAAATTTCCAAAGATCAAAATAAAATTGGAATTAATGTTAATTGATCATATGCAAAATTTTAGAAATGAAATGGTGCAAAAGATCTTAATTGGAAGCTAAAAACTCGTAAAATTTTACAAGAAATGCCTTAGTGTAGGAAAATTGACATATATGAAAAAAAAATTCAAAACCTATGAAATAAATTAAAATTTTCAAAACTGTTTTAATAAGAGTTAAATGACAATATTAGATGAGTTTTAAAAATTTTAAACCAAAGAAAATTCCCCCGAAAACATTTATAGAGTAGAAAACTCCATATTTCCAAAACAGAGAAATTTCAAGAAAAAATTCAAAACTCATGAAAATAAATGAATTTTTGAAAACTGAATTAAAGTAAATCAAATAATAATATTTAATGAATTTTAAAAATCATAGACCGAGCAAAATCACCCTAAAAACATTTACGGAGTAAAAAACTCTGTATTTTAGAAATAGGAGAATTTCAAAAAAAAATTGAAAACTCATGAAAATGAATGGATTTTTGAAAACTGAATTAAGGTGAATCAAATAATAATATTTAATAAATTTTAAAAATCATAGACCAAGAAAAATCACCCTGAAAACATTTACAGAGTAGAAAACAGGAGAATTTCAAGAAAAAATTCAAAACTCATGAAAGTGAATGAATTTTTGAAATCTAAATTAAGGTGAATCAAATAATAATATTTAATGAATTTTGATGTTTGAAACTCAAGAGGATTCCACCAAAAATTTTACGAGTAAAAAAAAACTTGTATTTCAATACTAGGAAAAATTACAAAATTTCATTGACGCTGAAGTGAAACAAATTTAAGGCTGCATATTATTAAAAATAGTAAGTTCTAAGGTGAAGAAAATGAACTTGTAAAATTTTAAAAATAAATCAACAAAAATCAAAAGTAAAATTCACGAGCATGATACTTGTAAGACTACAAAATTCAAAATTAATTTATAAAATTTATAGTTTGACACTTCATGGTAGAAAATGCCAATACATATTTTTCCTTGAATATTTATGATTTTTTTGGGGTATGAACTGGCATAAAACCATACCAGTGTCGGTAAAAATATCCAACCATTAATTTCTCGAGTTTTTTAAAAAAATCTCAGGAAATTCCTAAAAATAAAAAAATTAACCGTTAGATCATCTGCAGAGGTAATAGCCAAAATTTGTCAAGACCTTGTTAAAAAAAAACATTTTTCCTTTGTAGATTCATCTTTTTTATTAGAGAAAATGGATTTTTCCATCATATGTATATACAGCTATTTACATATGACTGATTAAAATTACAAAAATGTGAAACCCCTCTGGTGGAAGTTGACCTCCATTGGAGTGGCTACTACATTTTTGTTTTCAGATACTTAAGACTTTCAGGGACAGACAGTCCGGACAAAATTAAGTGTCTACAACTGCCCATCTTTGTCCGTTATTGAGAATCAGGAATAGGACAAAGACCAAAGAGACATAATTTTGTCTAGGCCATAAAGTATAAGAAAAATAAGATATAAACATATATATTAGAGTTTACTGATTAGAAGGGGAACTTTCAACCTATGGTGAAGTTAATATTGAAAATAAGTTAGTAGGGGCAAAAATGCACAAAACAACCAGTAAGACAAATTGATTGAGACCAAGCAGTTAGGTCAACAAATGAAAAGAGTTAGTTAGGACTAAGTAGACGAGTGGACAAAGGATACAAAGGTAATACCTAAGGTTAAATGTAACAAGGTCAACCAGGGTTAAACCATAATGTCAAATGAGATACAAAAGGGAATTGACCAGGGCAAACCATCATGTCAAACGATAGTGAAAGAAAATTTAACCACGGTTAAACAACACATCAAACGAAATGAAAGGGGGTTCAACCAGGGCTAAATCATCACATTAAATAGAGGTGAAAAGAACTTTGACCAGGGTGAAACCATCACATCAAACAAAAATGAAAAAAAAGGTTAACCAGAGCTAAACCATTATATCAAATGAAGCTGAAAAAAGTTTAACCAAGGCTAAACCATCACGTCAAACAAAATGAAAAGAGAGTTTGATCAAGGCTAAACCATCAAGTCAAACAGAGGTGAAAGAAGTTTGAGTAGGCTAAACCATCACGTCAAACGAAATGAAAAAAGAGTTTGACTAGGGCAAACCATCATGTCAAATAAAAGTGAAAATAAAGTTTAACTAGGACTAAACAATCACGTCAAATGAAATGAAAAAAAGAGTTTGACTAGGGCTAAATCATCACGTCAAATGAAGTTGAAAAGAAGCTTCACTAAGGTTAAACTATCACGTTAAACAAAAGTAAAAAAAAGTTTACCAAGGCTAAACCATCACGTCTAATGAAATAAAAAGGAAGTTTAACCACCGCTAAACTATCATGTCAAAGAAATGAAAAAAAAGTTTGACTGGGGCTAAACCATCACGTCAAATAAAATGAAAAGGAAGTTTAACTAGGGCTAAACCATTAAGTCAAATGAAAGTGAAAAGAAAGTTTGACCAGGGCTAAACCATCATGTTAAAAGAAATAAAAAGGGAATTTGGCCAGGGCTACACCATCACATCAAATAAAGGTGAAAAAAGTTTGACTAGAGTTAAACAATCATGTTAAATGGAAGTAAAAAAAAGTTTGACCAAAGCTAAACAATCACGTCAAATGAAAGTGAAAAGGGAGTTTGACCAAGGTTAAATCATCGCTTCAAATAAAGGTGAAAAAAGAGTTTGACCAAGGCTAAACCATCACATGAAATAAAGGTGAAAAAATGTTTGACTAAGGGTAAACCATCACGTCAAATGAAAGTGAAAAAAGTTTGACCATGGCTAAACCATCACATCAAACAAAGGTGAAAAAAGTTTGACTAGGGTTAACCAACATGTCAAATGAAAGTGAAAAAGGAGTTTGACCAAGGTTGAACCATCACCTCAAATAAAGGTAAAAGGAGAGTTTGACCCGGGTTAAACAATTACATCAAAGAAATAAAAAGAAAGTTTGATCGGGCTAAACTATCATGTCAAACAAAGGTGAAAAAAGTTTGACCAGGCTAAACCATCACGTTAAATAGAGGTGAAGAGAAGTTTGACCAAGGCTAAACCATCACGTCAAATAGAGGTGGAGAAAAGTTTGACAAGGCTAAACCATCACTTGAAACGAAATGAAAAAAGAGTTATTTGATGTGAAAGAAAGGTTTGACCAAGGCTAAACCATCACGTTAAATGACATGAAAAGAAAGTTTGACCATGGCTAAACCATCACATCAAATAGAAGTGAAAAAAAATTTAACCTGGGCTAAACCATCATATCAATCGAAAGTGAAGAAAAGTTTGACCAGGGCTAAACCATCATGTCAAATGAAATAAAAAGGGAGTTTGATCAGGGCTAAACAATCACGTCAAATGAAAGTCAAAAGAAGGTTTAACCTAGGCTAAACCATCACGTCAAATGAAATGAAAAGGGAGTATAACCAAGGCTAAACCATCACATCAAATTGAGGTGAAAAAAGTTTAACTAGGGCTAAACCATCACATCAAACAAAGGTGAAAAAAAGTTTGACCAGGGCTAAATCATCACCTCAAACGAAATGAAAAGGGAGTTTAACCAGGGCTAAACCATTACATCAAATAGAGGTGAAAAATTTGACCAGGGTTAAACCATTACGTCAAACGAAAGTGAAAAAAAGTTTAACTAGGGTTAAACCATCACGTTAAATGAAATAAAAAGAGAGTTTTACCAGGGTTAAACCATCACATCAAATAGAGGTGAAAAAAAGTTTGACCAAGGCTAAACCATTACGTCAATTGAAATGAAAAGAAGTTTAACCAAGGAAAATGTAGCAAGACTGGATCGACTACAGCCAACTAAGTAAGAATTTGATCAAGTACGGTCGATTGGAGATAAACCTTAATAAGGTTAAAGTAATCTGATATTTGATATCTTTGAGGAAATTTTAAATTACCTTTTGATTTTGGAGCAATATCTATTTTGATATTTTTTTTCTTGCTTCATTACTTTAAACCTGTGAATTACATAATTATGATTGTGGATGCATGATGAATGTGCATGGATTTTCATGATTGGATTTATTCCTTATTTTTTTTATTTATTTTCTTTTTAAATCGTGATTCAACCTACTTCAAAAGCCTGAAAACATCTTCAGAAAGTGTGAAAAATCTTTCTGGCAGTAAGGGGCCAGTCTTAAATCTAATGTCATCTTTACAGAAACAATTGTTTTTACCTTATAAGGAATTCAAACTATGATGCACCAACGTCATCTAGTGACTAAAAGAGAATGGTATGATTAGGAATGTGTGGGGGATGCCCCTTGTGGTCATGTGGTGCATTGATACCATTTAGTGTTGAGGAGAAGGGATATGATTGAAAATATGGGCGATGTCCCTACCCCTAGAGAAAATAAGACTTTGTGGTACATTAATACCATCTAGTGGTAGAGGAAAAGAGATATGATTAGAAATGGTGGTGATGTCCCTACCCCAAGATAAAACAGGACTTTATGATACATCAATACCATTTAATGGTTGAGAAAAAGGGATATAATTAAAAATGTAGGCGATGTCCTTGACCCAAGTGAAAATAGGACTTTGTGATGCATCAATACCATCTAGTGGTGGAGGAAAAGGATATGATTGGAAATGTTACTGATGTCCCTACCTTGAGAGAAAATAAAACTTTGTGGTACATCAATACCATCTAGTGGTTGAGAAAAAGGGATATAATTGGAAATGTGGGTGATATCCTTGACTCAAGATAAAACAAGAGTTTGTGATACATCAATACTATTTAATGGTTGAAGAAAAGGGATATGATTGGAAATATGAGTGATGTCCCTACCCCAAGTGAAAATAGGACTTTGTGATGCATCAATACCATCTAGTGGTTGAAGAAAAAGGATATGATTAGAAATGTGTAGGGGATGCCCTCCTTCGATCCATCTGTGGTTTTCAGAATGTAACAAGGACCTGACATTTCCAATAACTCCCTTGCTAGTCCGAACAAAATGATAAATATCTTCTAAGAGGTTAAGTGTTCTCCATCATCAGAATTCTATCTAAGACCGTTAATTATCCATCTTTAAAGGAATTAAGACATGAACCAAGATTTTCATAATGTTTTGACCTCATTCCAAAGTAACTCAAAAAAATTAGTTTTTTATCTCTTTTAATCAATCTTTATTTCTTTAAGTCATTTAGCAAAAATGTTAGCACATTCAAAAAGATAGTCTAACAGAGGTTGCATTTCAAGGAAAGAAAGTAGAATATTGGCTTTTTTTTCAAAAATAATGGTAAAATGCCTAAGAAGAGATTCATAAAGATAATGGTAAATGTCGAAAAAAAGGTCTAGACAACTAAATTTAGATCTTCAAAGATTTTTTTCTGAATAGAATGTCTACTTTTGCATAGATCCATCTTTTAGAGATACGTTTGATCATATTATGCTTATGATTTGATCATTTCTTTCTTTGCTTAAGCTGCCCTTTTGAGTTTTCAGCTCGAAGCCTCCCCTTTTATTTGTCTTTAATCAAATTCCTTGTTTAGGTTTTTGTCTGATTTTTGTTTTCTTTTTTTGTTTTTTTTGTTTTTTATTTTTTTAAACATAGTATTTCTTTACATGTCTGCATTGACGGGGTTTAGCAAGACACCTCCATCCATTTCGGCAATGATTAATGTGCCTTCTAAGAATACCTTGTGAACCACATAGGGCCCTTTCCAATTAGGTGCCTATTTACCTTATAGGTCTTTTTGTATCGGGAGGATTTTCTTCAGCACCGGTTTTCCTTCATGAAATTGTCTTGGATGAATCTTCTTATCATTGGCCTTCATCATCCATTTTTGGTGCATTTACCTCTGTTGGATTGCTTTTAACCTCTTTTCTTTAATAAAGTTCAATTGTTCATGGCGGTCTCATGCCCATTTAGCTTCTTCCAATTTGGTCTCTATTAATATTTGAAGTGATGGGATCTCACCTTCAATTGGTAGTACTTCCTCCATGCCATACACCAATAAGTAAGGTATTACCCTAGTCGAGGTTCGTATTGAGGTTCAATAAGCAAAAAGAGCGAATGAAAGCTTTTCGTGCTAATTTTTATAAGTCTTTGCCATTTTCCCTACAATCTTCTTAATATTTTTGTTGGCAACTTCTACAACCTCATTCATCTTTGGATGATATATGATCGAATTATGATGAGAGATTTTGAGCTAGGTACATACCTTTATCATTAATTTATTATTAGGCATTATCCATGATAATTCTTTTAGGTACCCTGAATCTACAAATGATATTGGTCTTTAAAAATTTAATCACCACTATTCTTGTGACGTTTGCAAAAGAAGTGGCTTCTACCCAATTAGTGAGATAATCAATGGCCACCAAGATGAAACGATGCCAATTCGCTACTGCAAGAGTAATGGGTCTAATGATATCCATACCCTACATAGAAAAAAGCCATGGTGTGATCATGACATGTAACGGTGAGGGTAGGACATGAATCTTGTCAGTATAGATTTGACACTTATGGCACTTTCAGGCGTACTTGATACAATCACTCTACATAGTCATCCAGAAGTAGCCCAATGTAATGATTTGTTTTACCATCTTGTGTCCATTAGCATGAATCCCATAAACCCCTTCATATACTTCTTCCTTTATTTTCTTTGCTTCTGAAGCATCTACACACCTTAATAATGTTTGGTCAAAACTTTTCTTGTATGAAATATCTACATCCAAGGCAAAGTTTAGTGCCAGCTTTTGCAAGGTTCTCTTATCAGTTTCTGACGTATTTGGCAAATATACTTGATTTTTCAAATAATTTCTGATATCATGATACCATGGAAGGCCATCTGCCTCAATCTCAATGTTGTGGTAGTATACAGGGAATTCATAAATACTCATCTCAATGGGTGTCACCTCTTGCCCCTTGTTTACTTTGAACATCAAAGTCAAGATCGCTAGAGCATCCACCATTTGATTATCATCATGGAACAAATGAATAAAGTCTACTTTTTTGAATTCTTCTAGTAATTCTAGAATGAATTTTTTATATTGTAGTAACCTTGGGTCTTGCATTTCCCATTCTCCATGCAATTGGTAAATTACTTAGGCGTTTTTTTCTAATGCTGCTCGAAGCTGCATAATACATGCCTCATATTCCACGACATTGTTGGTGAAATCAAAAATTATTCGGGCTATAAAAGGGTAATAATCCCCTTTTAAAGATATTAAAATTGCACCGATTCCATGGTTTAATGCATTTAATGCTCTATCAAAATACATTTTCCATGTAGATCCTTCCAATGACTTTTTTTCTTCTTCAACCATAATATTCATCAAGTCCTTATCAGGGAATTTGAAATCAAATGGCTGATAATCATCAAACGCCCAGCTTGCTAAGAATTTAGCAATAGCACTTCCTTTGATCGCCTTTTAGCTTACATAAATGATATCATATTCGGATAGTAGAACTTATGACCTAGCTATCCATTCTGATAAATCTGACATTTAGAACAGATATTTGATTGGGTCTATTTTGGTGATCATCCATTTAACATGATGCAACATGTATTGTCAGAGCCCTTTCGTCGTTCAGACTAGAGCACAACATATTTTCTCTATATGGGAATAATTTACCTCATAATCCAAAAATTTCTTACTGAAGTAATAGATTGCCCACTCCTTTCTAGTCTTATCATGCTACCATGATACAAAACCTATGGATCTTTTGAACACCGATAAATATAAGATCAAAGGTCATCTCGGAGTAAGTGATACCAATATCGACAGATTAGAGTGATATTGCATAACTTTTTTGAAAGCATTTTGGCATTCACTATCCAACTCACCAAGATTTTATTTTCACAAAAGTCAAAAAATTGGATCACACTTATCTATGAGTTGAGATATGAATCTATCAATGTAATTCAATCTCCATAAGAAACTTCTTATTTTTTTTGTATGCGTAGGGATAGCAACTCTGTATAGCTTTGATCTTATCCGGATCAACTTAAATTCCTCTTTCGCTTACAATAAACCCCAACAATTTTCCAGACTTGGCTTTGAATGTACATTTCATTGGGTTTAGGTTTAAACGATATTTTTTCAACCTCAAACAACTTCTGCTGGTCTGCTACATGACTTTCTTCTTGAGGGGGCTTAGCAATCATGTCATCAATGTACAGTTCAATTTCCTTATGTATCATGTCATGGAATGGGGTGACCATTTACCTTTTGGTAAGTTTCTCCTGTATTCTTGAACCCAAATGGCATTACTTTGTCAAAAAAATTCCCTACATTATGACAAATATGGTCTTCTCTATATCTTCTGAAGCCATTTGAATTTGGTTATACCTTAAAAATCCATCCATGAAGGAAAATAAATAGTTTTTTGCAGTATACTTACCAGGGTGTCTACATAAGGGAAGAAGAAGTTGTCTTTTGGGCTTGCTCAATTAAGACCCCAATAATCTACACACATTTTAACTCTTCTATCTTTCTTGGAACCGAGATAATGTTTGCAACCCACTCCGAATATTTTATCACCTTTCAAAAATCTAGATTCAAATTGCTTCTTAACCTCTTCTTTTATCTTCAAAAGCAACTCTGGTTTTATTTTCCTTAGCTTCTGTTGAATTGGTTTACATTTCAGCTTCAAGGGTAATTTATGAACCACAATCTCCGTATCCAATCCTAGCATGTCTTGATAAAACCATGCAAAGATGTCTCAGAATTCATGCACTAGACTTATTAGATCTTCTCGGGTGGAAGCCTTTATGGCGGTTCCTATTCTGATCTCTTTCTTATCGTTTTCATCATTCCCCAAATTGATAATCTCAGTGGGCTCTTTATGGGGTATTATGTGCTCATCTTCTCATTCAATTATTTTTAACAAATCTGGAGGCAAGATATGATCATTGACATTTTCTTCAAGATCAACCTTGTTCGAGCAAATAGTCTGTTCAAAATTAACCTCTAAATCTTGATCAGATTTATCTATTTCTTTCTAAAGGCAAAAGCAAGGAAGAAATGGGCAAAAGAATATGAGATATGATTAGGGTATGGATGCAAAAAAGGAAAAGAGATATTGAGATAAGAAATCATAAAGGAAATATATGTAAGAAAGAAAAATAGACAAGAAAGATTATATAAGGAAAGATTACGTGCATTTCATTTTTGTTGATGATAAATTAACATTATGGGTTTTTACAAAATGATTTATAGACGACAGAGTTCTTTTCTTAGTCATTACTTTAGGATTGGCCTAGACACTATGCTTCTTTCAGCACATGTCTAATTCCATAACATATCTAGGGGACATGGGCAAATCCCATGATCCTCACTAAACTCTTCATCTCTTCCAATGGTAGCCATAGGATGTTCTTTGAAGGCTTTATTGATCACTTGAACAACATTCCTGGTTTCTTTATCTCCATTTCCCAAATTGACTTTTCTATAGAAGAAAATTTCCTTCAACGACGGGTAAAAAGTTGATTTCCGGACTAATTGTCGACCAAAACCTAGGGACGGTTGCTTTTTTCTCATTTTTTTTGAACTTCTTCTTTTGAATTCTTTTCGGCTTAAAGCCTAATCCATATTTGTCTTTCTTACCATTGACATTAATGGCCTGGCTGATTCCTTGCAAATGTCTTTCGAGTCTTTTTTCAGCTAAAGCTCATTTCTCTATTGTCAACTTAAGGCCCATACGTATGCTTTTTAATAGCCTCGGTTTAAGGATAAGTAACCCTCATGATATAAAGGTTGCATTTACAATCTCAAAAACTCTGAAAAAGCATTCATCAGTTTCAACATTTGTGTCAATGTAAGGAGCCTATGTAGACATCAGAGTGACTATGTCTTCTTCCCCAAACAGACTCAACAATCTTTCATCCATTATAAACTTGACTTTTTTATGCAAAGATGATGAAACAGCCCCGGCAAGGTGAATCCACAGTTGTCTTAACAAATAATTATATGCTAGAGCGATATTCATATGTGGAACTTGATTTCAAATGGGCAAGGATCAATTTTTAGAGCAACTAAAATAGTTCCTTGATGTCCCTCCTTATTCCATCAAAAGCCCTGACAATCGCATGGCTTTGTTTGATTTGGCTAACATCTATAGGCAAACGGGACAGTGTACTCCATGGTATGACATTTAGAGTAGAGCCATTGTCGATAAAGACCTTAGGTAGTATGGTTCTTTTGCACTAAGTCATGATATGGAGGGCTTTTGCTGAAGTATTACCTCCTGGCAGAATTTTATCCTCACTAAATGAGATAAAGTTCTTAGCGACAATATTGTTTACATGGCAGTCATGTTTGTTGACAAAAATGTCCTGAGGGACATAGGCTTCATTTAGTACTTTCAGCAAAACATTTTGATGAAGTTCAGAATTGAGAAACAGAGTTAGCAAGGAAATCTTTGCTGGTTGTTGCTTTAATTGCTCCATGACACTGTATTCACTGTACTTGATATACTTTAGGAATTCGACTACCTCTTTTTCCTTTACTGGTTATTGATTTTCCTCTAAAACATCATCGATAACCATTGCCTTTCTAGATGTTTGTGCGATTGATATTGCTTTCATACCAGCTTTGCTAGTTTCCCCACCGTATACACGCTTGCTTCTTGTAACCTGGCTGACTCTTGTGATATCGATGGATGCCAATTGGGCAATAATAGCTTTTGGAGTAGTGACCCCACAATCATACTTCCATGGCATCTATTTATTATCTTGATAAAGGAATGGCACTGGTGCCCTAATAATCAGTCTAGGGGTAATATTCACCTTTGGAGGCATGATCTGGTTGCAATAAATGATGCAAGGGTAGTCAATATCGTATAAGGGTTTTGACGATCCTTTCCCTACCATATTAATTGATTTTTTCACTTTCGCTTCAATCTATTCTAAAAACTTGATCCCACCATTATTCATCATCCCTTGAATCAATGCTCAAAAATCTGGGCAACTCTGTAACGTATGCCCCAAAGTCAGGTGATACTTGCAGAAATTAACACCATCATCAAATTATCCTTTAATGCTTTTTTTATTCTGGCTAAGGATTTTGGCTTTGGTCAAAACCATCAGTACTTTCTCTAAGGGTGTTTTTACCTCTTCCACACTCAACTTCCTCTGTTGCCTATTTTCAATGCTAATGATGTTAACTCTAGGCTCAAGATGATCTGGTAAAGGGTTTGCTACCACATTGGGAGTTGGCACATTATCAAACTTGAAAGTGCCTCTATTAAGAAGGCTTTGAACTTTGTGCTTAAAGGAATGGTAGTTTTTAATTGAGTGAACTAGTAGTGCATGGTATTCACAGTGTAGGTTCGAGTTAGACTAGCTGGGATAATTGCCTTCATATGGTTTGGCAAAAATTGGCATTACTAGCCTTGTTTTTGAAAGTTTGTCATACATTTCCTTATATGAATAAGGAAAAAGGGTTAAAATAGGGTTTGGTTTGATTGGTTCCTTGGGGTTATGTATTGGTGTTGGGTCTTGGTTAGTTTTGGGAAAGCGAGTTTGGAATGGTAGCTTGGACAGTTGTTAAAACGAGTGCTCGAGGTGTGTTGTATAGATAAGTGTTTTGGGGTATTTGTCTTAGATTTTGATAATAGGGGTGAGGTCTTGAGTGGTATGGCTAGCTTACATAATCGATTGATGGTGTTTATCCTTTTTCTTTACTAGTCCTAGCTTCTTTGCATTGAAGGACTCTTATGATGTAAGCTTTATGGCCTTAATGGTTGATTCAATCATTTCTCTAGAGATTACAAGATCAGAGAAATTCTTTGTCACGGTCCCTATTAACTTGTTGTAATAGGCGGATGCAAATTATTGACAAATAACATTGTCGTTTCCTTCTCCGTCAAGGGTGGTTGACTTGAGAGGCTAAGTCCCTCCATCTTTAGGCATATTCTTTAAAGGATTTGGTTGACTTCTTCTCTAAATTTTGGAGGGTCAAACAATCTGGAGCCTATTCAGCCATATGCTTGTATTGCTGAAGAAAGCATTTACTAAGTCAGCCCAACATTTAATTTAGGTATGATTCAAATTATTATACCATCTTAACACTAATCCTGATAGGTTTTCTTGAAAATAGTAGATTAGGAGTTTATCATCTTATGACTAGCCCACCATTTTTCTGATAAACATTTCAATGTGTGCCTGTGGGAATGTAGTACCTTTATACTTCTCAAACTTTGGCATTTTAAATTTTAAGGGGAGAACAAGATCTGAAACTAAGTCGAGGTCTTCAACGTCCACACTGCTATATAATTTGGTCCCCTCTATGGCTTTTAACCTTCTTTCAAGGAGTAGTAGTTTTGCCTTTTCCTTTTTTTTTTCAGCCTTAACTACTTCTTTGGCCTTTTGCTTAATCTTTTCTTCTTCATCGATGCCTAGTCCCATATATTCCTCTTGGATGGGAATAGCTCGCATAGTTTCTTGAGGTATGGCCTTAAGGTTTATGATGATGACTAGTGGAAGAGTAGCTATTGGGGCCCTATGTTGTACATTCTGGGCATTGGCCAATGGTAAGTTGGTGCCTAATTCTTTAACTAGTGCCTCCTGGATCCTTTAGTGGGAGCATCAATATTTGCTTCCTATTTGCTTCCTATGCAGCCATTCTCCATCATCTGTGTGATTTGAGCTTGAAGTTCATCCTGCCTTTTCAATATAGCCTCTTGAGCCCACCTATGGCTTTCCTCAAGCTATTCTAATCTTGCAATATGGTCTTCAGCCATTTTCCTTGCTCCTGCTCTAGTGTAGTAACTATGTGTGGGTATTGATGATGTCGATTGGTCTTGATTCACAATAGTTAAACCTTGTGTGAATTCAAAAAATTTTTGGAATTAAGTAATTATTAATAGATCAATAATCATATGTGTATGTGTATGTGTGCATGAGTAATGAATGTTTTCAAGGGAATTTACTTCACTACAAGACTTCAAAATCCATAATTTTCATTGATTTTAGAAAGGAATTGCATATCACTTATCATATTAGAATTATGTCCATAGAACTTCCTAATTTGGTCATATTACTTTTTGGCTTGTTCTAAAAATTGAAGTATCACCGGGCCAAATACACCAATTAGGTTGATCTATCTTCGAAGTCCTTGGATCCTCTCTACCATATCCTTTCCTTGGATGACTGCTGAGTGAATTTGTTTTGTTAGATGATCAATATAAAATTGTCGCCCCAATGAATTAGTCGTCCACTTGTCATGTTCATCTTAAACTCAGCAAAACTTGTTATCCCAATAGACATCCATTTCCTCGTATGCTTGGGCCCATGCCTCAATGTTATGCTCTCTTTGAGACAACTCTTATCTTGCTTGCCCCAAAACTAAAATGAGTGCTTCTCTTTCTTGGAGTGATTCTACCATCTTTTCTCGTTCTTGGTGAGGGCATTTTTTAGCCACTCATTCTTTTGCATGGACCTCTTTCATTGTCTTCGTGTATCTACGTGCACCCTTTACTCTTATTCAAATGCAGCTGCCATGGCTTTGCTTCCCATGACTTTAGCTTTCCACTTTCTAAGCTTTCTACGGAGCTTATACATTTCCTTGGTAACTTGACTAGGAGATTTGCTGAAGCTCCCGGATAGACCAATGATTTTCATCTTCTTGTTTTGTTATACCCAATCATGCTTCATTAAAGTGTACTCTTCGATCTTCATTTTTAGATACACAATCTCTTTATGGAAGGCTTGATTCTCGGCAATCACTCTTTTTCGATCTCTCTCAGGCTTTGCTTGAATGGTCGTTTGAAGATTGACCCTCTCTGTGCTTGGAATAATCAAATCACACCCCCAAATTATATCTATGCATCCTACCCAAGAATAGTCTGATTTATGTAAAAAAGTAGCCCGGACTCATATCTCTCTTTCCAATGTACGATAGTTGTTGAAAACATGTTCCTGTATCCTTCCCCATGATAATCCAAATCTATACTAACCAAATCGAAAGTCATAGGGATGAATTGTTTAGTCCTATATTGCCGTCGGACCAAAAGAGCAGCATATCTGACTGTACTCCATAATCTAAGCAAAGACACAAATGAGACTACACCTATACAGGATAGATTTGGGTGTAAACCAAGGAGCTCTCCATTTCATCTCTTTTAGAGCCAAGTTGTTTAATGACATCACCCATTGATTCTTTGTTGATGACTGTGGCCAATCTTTCTCCACAAAATGATGTGCCATATCATGGTTGGCCCAAGTTAGCAAGCCCAAAGGAGGAGGAGTTTGAGTATACAGGCCTAATCACATGATCGTAGGTTAAAAGACTATACTTGGTGTATCTTGTGCTCGGTAAGGAAGATCCTTGAAGATTGTAGAAGTCTTCTTGAAATAAGAAAGTCAGCATCATCCAAATTAGGAAAGTTTTTGTATGCTGATTATTACTTCATCTCCAAGGCTTTCAGTTTTTATTTTACAAAAGTTTTAATTCCTTAGCTTGTAAGGAAATTAATTCCATTGGCTATTTTATTTTAGGAAGGTTCTTTTTAGGAAGGTTTTACTTTTTTATGGGCAAGCAATATCTTAATTAGTTATTTAGGATTTAGTTTCCTTTTCTTGTAAAGGCTTTTGGCCATATTCTTTACTATAAATAGGAGACCTTATGCTTGTTTTTTAGGCATTCAGAGTTGATTAATAAAATAGCTAATTATTTTTAGTTCTTTTCTCTTATCCAAGTCTTCTTAGTGGCAAGTTTGTGAGACTTATTTTTAGGTTTCTCATCCCTAAAAGTGGCATCCAAACCTTGTATTAATTATGGCGAGGATCCTTATCAATCAATCAAGGTTTATTCCTTTCATTCTTCCAACTTCCAGATAACAGATTTTTTTTATTTTCTTCTATTTTTTTGAATCATTAGAGACCTATTTCTATTAAGTTATATTCTTATAAGGCTCATCATTATTGGTATCAGAGCTAGGTTTTTGAGGTTTTAGAGTGATAAACACCATGTCAGAAAGTAGCGAGACCCATACACCACCAAATCCGAGATTGCAGTAGGAATGAGTTTTGAACAAGCTCGTCTCATAGCGCTCGAATGTAATAACGAAGAGCTTTTTACACGTATGGATGAGCTTGTGCATATGGTGGAAAGATTGGTCGTGAATTAACCATAAAACAATCAGTTGCAACAACAAAGGGTTAATCATGATAAAGGTAATGACTATGACGATTCAGGCATAGAAGATGAACTAAAGAAGCACCAAGGTAATGCTGGCAGCCAAGAACCCTTGATAATATCAAGATAAAGATTCCACCTTTTCATGGAACAAGCTCTCCTGAAGAGTACTTGGAGCGGGTGTCAAACGTACCCTGAGGTGGATCCTCATGGATCTATGGGTGTGTACGACTTAAAATATTTTCCTGACTTAGAAATGTCTTTTTGACCGAGACTTTTCTTTGGCAATGTGATGAGAACGAGAATGTACGGATTCTCGACTTGTGGTAAAGTGAAAGGGACCATAAGATGAATCGTTCATCTTATTGGTCTCAGATGACCATCAAAAAATGGCCAACGCTTGAAGTCACCACCGATCATTTAGAGTTGGGCATGATCAGATGCCTATTGAAACCTATGTTTTGAGTTACAAAACTCAAAACATCGATCCCATGGTCTATGTAGCACAAAGATTTATCGTTGGGTTTGGGAGTTGGTTAGGTACGATAAGGTACGAACCTTTTCGTGACGCCCAAAACCGGTACCTTACTAGCTATGTCTTATCTCAGTTTCAATTCTTTCGATCTTAACTTGTCAGATATAACCCTTTTTAATGCATGAGTCTTATAGAAATACAAATCCAGGTTTTAATAAAAAAAGATTTAATCTCATATATGCCCTAGAGAGATAGGGAATATAGAGATTTTCAATAAAATGACTTTTGGATTTTAATTTGAAAATGGAATATTTCACCTTAGGTACTAGAGAGATACCCACGTGGAATATTACCCTTAGTTTTATTTAAAATGATTGGAAAACATGAACGCAAACAATCATTACAAAGAAATCATATTAGTAATGCAACAAATGAAGTAACATAACATGGATCATTCAATGCAATGATAAAGAAAATGGATGGACTATTGGAATTTATCTTGCAATTGGCATCGATTA
>JBBYHK010487339.1:0-16610 GCA_038382065.1 Adansonia grandidieri | reverse complement strand
GCATGATAATCCTAAGAGGGTGATGGAAACATGGAGAGCTCACTAAAATGATGAAGGTGCTGAAAAATAGAAAATATAAGTGATAGAGTAAGAAGTTATACCAACAAACTTTAACTTGGCCAAATAGTTAGAGCAACAGAGATGGCTTGAGTTTCCCTTTTTTCCTTGTTATAAATAAGCAAGAAAAGGAGAGAAACAATGAGGTTTTGGTTTTGGTATGGATGAGGGTGATTTTTAGAATGTATAGAGGTTAAGAGAGTGTTTTAGGGCTATTTTTGGCTGATGGGTGAAGAGCTACAGGATTTATTTTTTTCTTTTATGTGTGAATGTGTTTTTGGAAGCTAAAATAAACTAGAATCTAACCTTTCTTAGTTGGGATAGAAGTGGTCCATTTATACTAGCATTTTGGTGCCAAATTGGAAGTGTTTTTGGCCATTTCTCAATGGGGACAAAGTGATGTCAGCATGGTGGCTATATGGTGACTGTAGGGAGCAACTTGCTACCAATATGATGGGCATAGGGTAGGTGGATTAAATGCTAAAATGATTTTCCAGCAAATAGGGTGGCTGATGGTGACATTAGCTAACTACTAGGGAGGAGTAGTGTGATCAAATGACATTAACCCTTTTAATCCAATTTAGACTTAAAAAAATGTTTTCATTAATTTAAAAGTCTAAATTCATAATTTAACATGTGTTTTAATCTTTCCTAATGCAAAAAAATGAGTTAAAATCGAGTTTTAGATTAATGGTAGACGAGTTAAAAGTGCCCGGACCGTGAAAATAGCCTATATGTATCGATACATTGCATAATGTGCCGATACATTGCATAATGTATCAATACATTTGGTCCAGAAACCTTGGTGGTATCGATAGAATGAACATTGTATCAATACAATGATCATTGTATCGATACTATGAACCATTGTATCAATACTATGAACCACTGTATCAATACATGTTGATATGTAGCGATACATTTCTTTAAGAATGCATGTTTTAGTCCTGGCATGGCCTAGTATCAATACATGAGATCCTGTATCGATATAGAGGCTTATGTATCGATACATCTACATGTTGTATCGATATAAATAGGGACATTTCAAAATTTTGGCATGTTGAAGCATTGTATTAATACATTCAAGTAAAATTATAAATTTTCTCATATATTTTATCCTTGGATACCTTGAACTACGTCATTTGATGCCACATCTTTGTATTTACCTTTAATATGACCCCTAGGCCTTCTTAACCTCCTCAAAATACATTTTTGTAGGGCGACATCTCCTTCTCTCATGTCCATGCTCCAGATTGCTAAAAATTAGCCTAGACAAAATAAGATGTCTACAGCTGCCCCTCTTTGACCATTGCTAAGAATCAGGAATAGGGACACTATTTTGTCCAGGGTGGGCTGAAGATCCCCAGAACGCTAGGGTGTTAGGTTTTCTAAGGTTTAACCTCCTTAGACACATACAGAGTAACGTGGATTTCTGTTATGGTTACCGCCAACTTGTGCAAGCTTTGACTTAAACTTGGTGCCACCAGCTTGTGTGGGCTTTAACTCAGGTACCGTCAACTTATGCGGGTTGTGACTTAGACTTAGATGCCACCAGCTCGCATGGGTTTGACTTAGGTGCCACCAGTTTACGCAGGTTTTGACTTAGACTTGAGTGCAACTAGCTCTTGTGGGCTTTGAAGAGGTGCCATTGACTTGTGGGCTTTAAGGGGTGCCACTGACTTGTGGTGCCACTAACTTATAGGCTTTAAGGGGTGCCACTTACTTGTGAGCTTTGGAAAAGGTGCCAGTGACTTGTGGGCTTTAAGGGGTGCCACTGACTTGTGGGCTTTAAGGGGTGCCACTGACTTGTGGGTTTTAAAAAGGTGCCACTGACTTGTGGGCTTTAAGGAGTGCCACTGACTTATGGGCTTGAAAAGGGTGCCATTGGTATGTGGCGACAAAGTTTTCGATAAAACTTCTACTATAAGCTTTTATAAGTTCATGACAAAATTTCTTGATGAAAAAGGTTTTAGCACTAGTTCTTGACAAAATTCTTGACAAAGCTTTTGACGAATGTTCTCAACAAAAGTTTTTTTTTTACGATAGTTTTTAGACAATAATTTCTTGACACCAGCACTTTGACAGTAGTTGCTTGATAAAAAGGGTTTTAACATGAGGTGATAAGTAGAAAAGGACCTTACCTAAATGACACTTTGTTTACAAAGCTTAGAGCTCTTATCAGGAATTCCTTTGAGGTTCAGTAAACCTGGCTAGAAGTGATATTGTAAAAATGATGTGTGATGGTAATATGAGTGCATGATATGAAATGCTATCATGATTGCATGATGTGAAGTCTAATACGGGAGACAACTATAGTTCTCCTTGTACATCATTCAGACTCTCAAAGGGATGGTGATTCGTCTTTGTTGCAACCATGGACTAGAATTTTCCTTATCCTATTAGGGATTATAGTTTGTCCCAGCTCCATTAGGGATATGACCAAAAATTTAGTCTTAAGAACTTGGACTGTTGCATTTCTCGATTAGGGAGGCTTAATCATTTTCCTGGCAAATGGAAGGCATTGTGAACAATTTGGAGACTATTTGCCTAATTAGGTTGATGTCTCTGGTTACGATAGAGTTCTGATAGAATGCATGGGTTAATTTTTTGGCTAGCGTAAAATGGTTTTTCTTGAGATGTGGCTTGTGAAAGTAAGAAATGGTTTGGTGTATGGTCATGCTGAGCAGGTGTTTGGACGTGAAAGGTGCATGATCATGATGATCAAGGCATAAGCATAATTCCTTGTGCTTTTCTTTTCCTTTCGATGTAATATCAAGATGCCCTGATGCATATTTTAGTTAATTATCAAACATTATCAATTAAATGACAAGTGCAATCTGAATTGTATAGGGGTTAAAAGAAACAAGGCAATATTTATTTATGACAACAAAGAGACATACGTCAATATACTATTTGACAAGCAATTGATAGGGTAGCGAGAAAGATGATCTTTTGGGTGAAAGATGCCTTTGACAATCATGATATAGATGTTCTTTAGGTGCTTTTCAGAATCTTTCTCGAACAATGAATGCGCCTAGCATGAGCTGATCTTCAAAACATCTCTAGGATTGCTTTGCATTATCTTGTGGGTGTTCTCGATTCATGCCCTATCAAAATTAATCCTCTAAAGTTACCCTTGCGAGTTTTCAACTATAGTTAGGTTAGTTGCCTAGATGCCCTTTTTGGATTTCCATCTAGACTCCTTTTTGTTTTCTTTTATTCTTTTATTTATTTTTATTTTTTTTGTTTTTTGTTTTTGTGTTTGTTTTCTTTTTTTTTTTTTGAAAGATGCTTTTTTAGGTTTTTGCCTTCTACGTATAATATTTCTTGATGAAATCTGAGTTGACAAGGTTACGCAAGACATTGTCATCCATTTTTGACAAGATTGGGGCCCCTCTAGAGAAGGCTTATTTCATGACATATGATCTTTCCCAACTAGGGGTCCACTTGCCCTGCGCGTCTTTATGAATTAGGAGGATCTCCTTCAATACCAATTTGCCTGGGTAAGATTGTTGTGGGCACATCTTTTGGTCGTGGGCTCTATTCATATGTCTTCGATACATTTGACCATGGCAGATGGCCTTCATGCAGTTTTCCTCGATGAGGTTGAGCTGGTCATATCTGTTCTTGACCCATTCGACTTCTTCAAGTTAGGTTTCCATCAAGACTTTGAGAGAAGGGATCTCAAATTCAATAGGTAATACAGCTTCCATCTATAGATAAGAGAAAATGGAATAGCACCCATGGAAGTGTGAAGTAAGGTCCGATAGGCATGAAGTGCAAAGAATAGCTTCTCATGCCAATCTTTGTAAGTCTTGGCCATCTTCTCAACTATTTTTTTGATGTTTTTGTTGGCTGCCTCGACTGCCCCATTCATCTTTGGGCGATAAGGTATAGAATTATGATGTTGGATCTTGAACTGTAAGCAGACTACTTGCATCATTTTATTATTTAAGTTGCTTGTGTTTTCTGTGATGATTTGGTTTGGGAGGCCATATCTACGGATGATGTCTCGCTTGACAAACCTACAAACGGTTGATCTAGTGACATTAGCATACGAGGCAGCCTCCACCTACTTAGTGAAATAGTCAATTGCTACTAAGATAAAACGATGCCCATTGGAAGCTTTAGGGGTGATTGGCCCAATCACGTCCATGCCCTACATGGAGAAAGGCCATAGGGCCATCATGATGTAAAGTGGCATCAGTGACGTAAAGTGGCATCGAAGGGACATGGATCTTGTTAGCATAGATTTGACACTTATGGCATTTTCGGGCATAATTGATGCAGTCTCTTTTAAGGGTCAACCAGTAATAACCTATTCTCATGATTTGCTCGGCCATCCAATGTCCACTAGCATCCGTGCCACAAATCCCTTCATGAACTTCTTCTAAGATCTTCTTAGCTTCAAGAGTATCAAAGCATCTGAGCAATACTTGATCATGGCTCCTTTTGTATAAGAGTTTTCCATCGAGAACAAATCCCATAGCTAGCCTTCTGATAGTTCTCTTATCATCCTTGGTTGCCTGTTTAGGATATTGTTGATCCTTGATGTAACAAAGGATGTTATAGCACCACAGTAAGCCATCATTCTCTTTCTCGACAATATGACAATGAACCAAAGTTGTGTAGATGCTTATCTGGATGGAAGCAACGTTCGACACCTGGTTGACTTTAAACATGGATGATAATGTGGCCAAAGTATCAGCTATTTGGTTTTCTTCTTGAGGTAAGTGTCGAAAACTAATATCATTAAATTCTTTCTTAAGTTCTACTATTAGCTTCCTATACTGCATTAGCTTGGCATCGTGAGTTTGCCACTCTCTTTTCAATTGGTAGATGACTAAGGCTGAATCACCAAACACCTTTAATATCTTGATATTCCTTTTAATGGCTGCTTGAAGCCCCATAACACAAGCTTCATATTCTGCAATATTATTCGTGCAGTTAAAATTTAGTTGTGCTATGAATGGATAACGACTCCCATCGGATGACATCAATGTTGCCTAAATTCCATGTCCTAGAGCGTTTGATGCTCCATCAAAATACATCTTCCAGGATTGATCTTGGTTGGAGACGTCTTCATTCTCAGAAATGCACATTAGATCTTCATCTGGGAAGTCAAAATTTAAGGGTTCGTAGTCATCTACCGCTCGACTTGCCAAAAAGTCAACCATTCCACTACCTTTGATGGCCTTTTGACTAACATAGGCAATGTCATAACCAAAAAGCAGGACTTGCCATCTAGCTAGCCTTTCTGACAATGCAGGGGCTTCCCATAGATACTTGATAGGATTGAGCCTTGCAATCAACCACATGGTGTGATACAGCATGTATTGCCTAAGTCTCTTGGCTGTCCACACTAAAGCACAGCATAACTTCTTGACTGCAGAGTAATTGCACTCACATTCTGTAAACTTTTTGCTTAAGTAGTAGATTGCTTGTTCCTTGTTTCTTGACTCATCATGCTGCCCCAATACACAACCCATAGACTTGTCAAAGACTACCAAGTAAAGGATTCAAGGCCGACCGGGCACTAGTGGTACCAACACTAGCTGGTTTGACAGATAATGTTTGACTTTATCAAAGGCTTCTTGACATGCCTCATTCCACTCTCCTGGATTTTGTTTGCGAAAGAGCCGAAAGATAGGGTCGCATTTGTCAGTGAGTTGGGATATGAATCTAGCAATGTAGTTTAGCCTCCCCAAAAAGCTTCTCACTTCTTTTTCGGTTTGAGGTGGTGGCATATCCTGAATGGCTTTGACTTTGTCTGGGTCAACTTCGATCCCTTTTTCACTAACTATAAAGCCTGAAAGCTTCCCCAAAGTGACCCGAAGGTACATTTGGCAGGATTCAATTTGAGTTGAAATTTTCATAACTGTTTAAAAAGTTTCTGAAGGTCTGTGAGATGCTCATCCTATTTCATTGACTTGGCAATCATGTCATCAACGTAGACCTCAATTTCTTTATGCATCATGTCATGGAATAGGGCCACCATGGCCTGCTGATAGGTTGCCCCAGCATTTTTGAGTCTGAAGGGCATGACATTATAGCAAAATGTCCCCTACATAGTTACAAAAGTTGTTTTCTCCATGTCTTCGGGTGCCATCTTAATTTGGTTATAGCTTGAGAATCCATCCATGAAAGAGAACAAAGAATTCTTGGTCGTGTTGTCTACCAAACTATCGATATGGGGTAGCAAAAAGTTATCCTTGGGACTAGCTCGATTTAGATCTCGATAATCAACACACATTTGTACCTTGCCATCTTTCTTTGAGACTGGGACATATTGGCAACCCATTCTGGATATTTGGCTACTCCAATAAACCCTGCATTAAACCACTTCTTGACTTTCTCTTTAATTTTAAAGAGCATTTCCGGCTTCATCCTCCTTAACTTTTGCTAGATTGGTTTGTATCCAGGCTTGATGGGAAGCTTGTAGACCACTATATCAGTGTCCAGTCCTGGCATGTCTTGGTATGACGAAGTGAATACATCTCAATATTCCTGGAGTAGGTCTATCAGCTTGGTCTTAGTTGTCGACTTTATTAAGGTTTCAATTTTAACCTCCTTTCGATCCTTCTGAGTACCCAAATTTATTACTTTCATTAGGTCTTTATGGGGCATGACCTACTTCTCCTCTTGCTCAACTAATCGTAAGAGGTCTGGTGGTACAGAGCTTTCTTTGAAATCTTCTTCATGATCGACTTCACTAGTGCAAATTGGTAGTTCAAAATCAATCTTCAAAGACCCATCACACACATCCATGTCACTATAGTCAGGACACCTGGAAGGGCAAGGAAATAAACATTGCAAAAGGCACACACAGAACTAAAGGATTTGGATAACAATAAAGGCAAAAGAGTAATGGAGATAAAAAGGTTGAAAAATGATACACAATATGGAATAATATATGCAAAAGTCATTTCATTGATAATGTTTGATAAAAAATGCCCTTTACATAGGACACTTATCTGCCCTTGGGTGAGGGTAGGTAGGTTTTCATTTCTAGACATTACATGAAAGGGACATGAAAAGTGCAAGGGCTTTCATCATGACCCTATCATCAAAGTCAAGTCTTAGTGGAAGAACATAAATTTTATAGCTTGGTATCTTCGAGATAAAGCTGGTAAGTGCCCTGTTTAGGATGACTAAGACATCTTTGGGCTTTTGCTCTTCTGATTAGCTTGGATTAATTCGTCCTCCCAAATGAACATGGAGAGATGCAAACATTGTCGACTTTGACTCCTTCTTTTGACCTAATGATCTTGTCAACTCCTGGTTGCAGGTCTTCTTTTATTGCTGCTTTCTTGAGTGCGCATTGGCCTTAAATCCTAAGCCTCTTTTGTTGGCTTGAGTGGTGACCTGTAAAGCTCAAGCAATCCCTTGCAAATTCTTGCCAAGCCTTTTTCCAGCACGAGAACCTTTGCCAACAGTCATTTTTAAACCCTAGTGGGTACTCTTTGATAGATGGGGTTCAACTATTGGCAATCCTTCTCCCATAAATGTTGCATTGATGAACTCGAAGGATTGGAATGATGAATTCGGTGCATCTTCATTAGGCTCTATATAGATATCCTCATTGAAAATGATGGTGACCATTTCTTCTTTAGCTCCAATGGTGACTACTTTATCATCTATCACAAATTTGAGTTTCTGATGGAGAGAGGATGGGACAGCTCTGGCGGAGTGTACCTATGGCCTTCCTAATAGGCAGCTGTAAGAAGGATTAATATCCATAACTTGAAAGTCCACTTCATATGTACATGGGCCTATCTGGAGCTGGATTGTGATATTTTTAATTACTTTGTGACATGTTCCATCAAAAGCTTGGACTATGGTGTGGCTACTTTTAATGTTAGACTGATCAACATGGAGTTTGCTTGTAGTCATAGGCATAACATTAAGGGCCGACCCATTATCTATAAGTACTTTAGGCAAAATGGATCCCTTACAATGGGTAGTGATATGCAGAGCTTTATAACTGCCCTTGCCTCCGGGTGGGATCTCATCACCAGTGAAGGAAATATAATTATTGGCCATGATGTTGTTCACCAGCCAATCCAACTTGTCCATGGGGACGTTCGAGGGCACATATGCTTCATTTAGCACCTTTATTAATGTATTTCAGTGGACCTCTAAATTAAAAAATAGAGATAGCACAAAAATCTTAGGGGGTTGTTAGCTTAATTGATCCACAATTTAGTATTCACTGTGCTTGATGAGCTTGAGAAACTCTATGGCTTCTCTTTCGTTCATTGCTTCCTTGACTTTTTCAGGCTCAAAATTCTTTGCTTGGGCTTGAGTGGTATTTATGCTTGGGGATGCATCAACCTTCTGCTTTTCTTGAGTTAAGGGAGCATAACACCTACTACTACGAGTTAGGTGACTAACTCCTTACAGTTCCATTACAGTAGTGGAGGGAGTTAGTTCTCCGATCATCACTACCTGATTCTCGTATTTACATGGGATGGTTTTGTTGCTCTTATATGGGAATTGTTTAGGCACTTCTACCACTAACTTTGGTGTAGGTGTCGAAGAATTAACCTCAGAACTTGGCTTGCCATAAAGAATGAGCGGTCGATTTCTCCCATAAGGTGGCTTCATGGTTTCATCTCCTATCATGTTGATAGATTCAGTAGTAGGTGTGATCTCATGATAGAATTCTATCTGGCCTTCATTCTTCATTCTTCGAACCATGGACCTAAACTCCTTACATGTTTGTAGGGTATGACCTACAACTATGTAGAAGTCACAGAAGTTGTCGGGATTGTCTTCCAATTTTTCTGTTCCATTGAGCAACTTGACTTGAATCAATGCTTGCCAGACCAAGAACATTAGCATCCTTACATCCTCTATGCTTGCCCTTACTTCATGTTTATTCTCAATGTCGATCATGTTTGCAGCTGGCTCAGTGTGGTTTGGTAAAGGATTGGGGACAACATTTGGCCCCTGGTTTATCCCAAACTATAGGACTTTTGAGTTAATTAGATTTTGCACGTTTTATTTGAAAGATATGCAATTCTCAATGTCATGCCCCACTGCCCTAGCATGGTATTCACAGTGGGTGTTAGGGTTGTACCATGGCGAGTATGGCAGCTTCTTTTCTGGGACATAGATTGGGACCACTAAATGATTTTAAAGCAAGGTTTGGTAGAGCTCCCTATAGGTCATAAGGATAGGATCGAAATGTTGTCTTTGTTGATTTGCACCTTGATTGCCAAGTGCATTATTGGTTGCTCGATTGGTACTTTGGTGAACTTGTGAAGGGTAGCTTTATGGTGGGTTGGGTGGGATTGCAAATGATGGGTTGTAGGTTATGGCATTAATAGGCTGAGGGGGTATGGTGATAGGGCGAGAATGCAGCGTGCTTAGGTAGTGAAGGTCAGGTGTTTGACGTCGTTTCAGCTGAGATGAGCTAGCATAACTTATGGCATTGGCCTCTCCTTCCTTCTTTTTACTGGCCATAGGCTTTTTCCTTGGTCCAGACGTTTCCCTGGCTGACATTTTACCACTCTTAATGGCTGCGTCAATCATTTCTCCATAGAGGACTAGGTCAGCAAATTTCTTGGTGGCATTTCCTTTGAGCTTCTTGTAATAAGGAGCGGATAAGGTGTGGATGAAAGTGACTATCATCTGTTTTTCTGTAAGGGGAGGTTAGACTAGGGCTACTTCCTCTTTCCACCTTTGGCCGTATCGCCTGAAGCTTTCATTTAATTTCTTCTCAAAATTCATCAAGGAAAATCGATCCGGTGCCCAATATAACACATGCTAGTATTGATTTAGAAAGGCCTTAGCCAAGTTAGCCCATGATTGGATTTTCACGTTGTCTAGCTCGATATACCATCGAGCTACTGCCCCAATTAGGCTATGCTAGAAGCAATGGATGAGGAGCTTTTCATCTTTCTCGTACCCAACCATCTTTCGTAGGCACATTTGAACATAGACAGAAGGGTCAGTGGTTTCATTAAACTTTTCAAATGTTGGGGCTTTGAACTTCAGGGGAATGATAAGGTTGGACACAAAGACAGCGATTGTGCATCAAGAGCTTCGAACTTATCACTCTCCTCTATAGCTTGGAGGCATTTTTCAAGTAACTGGAATTTGTTCACTTCTGCTGCAGTCATAGTGGACTTTTGACCTTCTATTTTTTCTAGTTCCTCATGGTCAAGGGTTATCAGACCTGCTGATGAGACTCCTGCATTCACCCCTTGAGTATCAAGAATGAATTGACCTACCGCAATGGGGTTAAGGTAGATGATCGGTGAAGCCTGAGCGATAATTATAGGAACAGGCCGTTGTTATTGTTTAGTTTCCTTTTGGGCAGGTTCTGGATTATTGGCAGGGGGACTTTCAACATTGGGAGGATCATTCCTTATTTCAGTGGTTCTGGCTTGCCCTTTTGCTTTAATAGAGGCAGTCATTTGTTCCGTAAGTTTTGCGATTTGATTTTGCATTTCGTATTGCTGACGAAGCATCTAGCCCTGTGATTCCTTGACCATTAGCTCAAGTTGCTCAATACGAGCTTCATGATCACTCTTCATGATTTACTTACGGCATCGTGTGTTGTAGCGATGCATGATGTAAGGTTTCATGTTTTTGATTGATCTCATAATCCTTTGCACTTTTATGGCTCGATTCCCGTATTAGACTTTTTTAAAAAAATGTATTTATTGATGAGCATTTATGATGCAATGATGAGTTAAGTTAATGAATGATTGACGCAAATGCAATGAAAAATGGTGAAATCAAATGTGCATATGCATTGGAGACAATTGATTCTTGGAACAGCTTCGTCAATAACATCATTCATAGAGTCACAAAAGGGGTTTTTTGCTTTGATGTCATGATTACATCTGAAAGTATCTAACATGATTAAATTGTGTAATCACACGATCAAGAAAACCTAAAAGTCATTGCTCATGATCTCCAACAGGTGCCATGTCTCGCCTTATGGATCGAGCTACTTTAATCATGTCATCCGCCTCTCGCTGAGCCATCTGAACTTGTTGAGTGAGGAGCTGATGCTGTTCTTGGTAGTTCAGATGTGCTTGCTCAATTGTTGCTTGCCAATCTAGTTCACGTTGCTTGGAAGCCCTTGTTAATTTATTGATATGACCTTAATGATCTTGAAGAGACTGTTCTAACTCCTGGATTCTATGATCAAGGCTTCATTTTCAACCCTAGTGGCTCTTATATCTTGCATTTAGGCCTTGAGTCTTTGATTCTTTCGTTGGTAGGTGGAGGCAAGAGCACGTACCCTCATGAACTTTTCTTTGTTGGTTCTGACTTTCTCTTTTTGCTGATTCAGCTCACGATTGAGAGTGGCAACTTTCGCTTCCCATTTGACTGATGTCTTGCCAATGCGTCAGGACTTGTTAGCTTTTCGAAATGTCACATAATCCTTAGTCAGGCTCTCGAGATCATCTTTGAAGTGATCCCTTTCTTTAGTGACTCGATCCATTTCACCGATCCTAAGATAGATATCCATCTCTAGCTTGCCCTTTTCCTCCTTAAGTCGAGAGATTTCTATGGCAAATGATGCATTTTCTCGTTCAAACTCCCTTCTAAGTAGCTCGATCTCAGAAAGCAGTTCTTCTATTGGTATTTGCAGTATCCCAGAGTTGAGTGGTGGCAATGGATCATTGATACGATGGAATCTCCATTCTTCGTATCCAGGCATGGTAGGGCTTTCTCTCCAATATATTTCCATACAATGGATCTTTTTCCAAGCTTGGAAAGCTATTTGGACTTTCACTTTATAAGTAGGCTCTCCGTACTCAAAATCTCAATGTCCCAAATCTTTAAGGAATGGGATGAATTGCTGTTACTGGAACTGATGCAACACCAAAAGAGGAGCATAACGGGTATTTCCCCATAATCCTAGAAGTGGCACACAGGTGTAGTCTGCATATTTGTACACAATCAACTGAGTAAACACCCATGGGGCTTTCCATGTGATTTCTCCCTCCTTGACATTTTGTAATTCCTTAACCCAATGCTTTTTTATCTTATCTTGATGACATTTTTCCTCTAATGCTATCAAAAGAGGACTATTCTTGAAGAAGAAATTTTGCCTGACTTTCCCTTTCCTAACACAAAGATGACCTAGAAGCCATATCTGGAGCAATGGGTCACACCCGATAAACCTTCCTGTTCCCTTTTTTTTTACAAAAGCTGAGGGCACAGATGGTTTCAGCGATAATGGCGGAAGCAGGGTTAATGTTGCAACATAAGCGAGAAAAGAAATCTGCAACTGTCGCCTCTACGTAACCCAAAGTCTTTGGGAATATAACGGGCCCGTAGATTGCCAAAGCATAGACATCTTGAGCTTTTTTTTAATTAGAAAGATTTACCATTGCCTCTTTCAAGTTGGCCCAAGAGATGCATTCGCCTCCCTTTTACTTTGACATGACTATCAACCTATGCTTCTGTGACTCCAAGAATTTGCCTCAACCTTTTCTTGAACGGAGGAGGCGTTAGAGCCTTATAGTAAATCCGGTATGATTTGACCCTTTCTATGTTGAGCAGGGCTATGTACTCATCAATGGTAGGGACTAAATCTTATTGGTTGAAGGTGAAACATCAGTAGGCTGGATTCTAGAACTGTGCCACTACTCGTAACAAGCCATCATCCAACTGAACTAAAAGTAAGAGAGCTATATCCCCGTATTTTGTAGTGAAGGCTTCTTTCGTGTTACCGTCCTAATTGTCCCAAATGTGCTTTAGTTCTCGATAATTATTCTGACAAAAACCGATCTCGACCTCTTCATGCATTTCTAAGACATAATAAGGCTTTAAGATGTCCCAGTCTTGGCGTTAGTGACCTTCTGACCATGTTCTGACGTTTTCAAAAGACTCGATAGTTGAGATAAGCTATTGCTCCATAAATGATGCCCCTTACTGAACACTAAACCAGAATAATTATCCCAAAATGATGAAATGATGCATGCACCAAAACATAAACAAAGAGAAAATGAGTTAGTGGAACATATAGGAGACAAATGTAAGGAAATAAAAATTTAAAAACATCAGAAGAGAAAGAAAAAAGTAAACATCTCAGCCAAGGTGCCAAAATAAGAGACGGGTAGCATTTCAACATGCCAAGATGCAATCTGCCCTTCATGGGGTGATGCTATATTTTATTTTGATAAAAAAATGACCAGTAGCAATATTCATTCGTCACTATTAGTGTGGAGGCACATTAAACCATGACTCGAGTAGCATAACGGCTTACAGTATAAGACATTTGAACGATGGTTTTTCTTCACTGTCACTTATTTATACAAAGGTTAGCCATCATTCGGGTAACAAGACAGCATGTCTTGATAAATGATAAAAATGCAGATGCGTGTGACAAATGTATACTCATTGTCACCTACATAATTATGGTAATTAAGAGTAAAGGTTAGGAATGTTTCCCCAAGTGACCCTATTCTCTGGGTATTCTAGCAGCGTTTCGGTATGGTTTGACATGGTTTAGCTCATATGGCTCACTATATGAGGTTTAAGTTGACGCCTATATAGGTATCCGAATTGCTCCTCCATCCGGTAAGGATAGTCGAGGGACCTCTATCCTAGACCCATCATGGGTTTGGGGGAACGGGTTTGATCCGTTGGATGTATTTCCCTATGCAAATGTGGAGGGTTACTCATAAGAGACATTGGTAATTTACATCCGAGAAGTTACTACCATGCCTATATGGAGGGTTACTCAAAAAGTCGGATAGCTCACTTCCTCCAAATGTAACCACGCTATGGAGTTTGGTGGGACACTAATGCACATGCAAGTGCATGGTGTGTGATAGGGAAACAATCAAACCTTTTTGTTTACTTTCGTATTACCATTTTTATTAAATTGATGATTATTCGAAAATAAGATAATCCTAACAATCATGCCAAACAAAAGATTAGTTGACAAAACAACAAAAAAGGTTATAGTTAAATAACGATCGAAGATTGAAAGAATCGAGAACCTAGCAAGACACAGCCAGTTATTGGCCTAACTCTCTATACTGTCCTTAGCAGAGTTGCCAAACTGTCGCAACATACCCCAAGGAGAACCCTCATAGATCTATGGGTGCGCACGACTTGAAATATTTTCTTCACTTAGAAATGTCTTCTTGACCGAGACTTTTCTTTCGCGATGTGATAAGGATGAAAATGTACAGATTCTTGACTTATGATACAGTGAAGGGGACCTTAAGACGAATCACTCATCTTATTGGTTTTGGAAGACCATCATGAAATGGCCAATATTTGGAGTTGCCACCAATCATTTCGGGCTAGGCATGATCAGATGCCTATTGTAACCTATGTTTTGAGTTACAAAACTCAAAACATCGATCTTGTAGTCTACGTAATGCAAAGATTCACCGTTTGGGTTTGAGAGTTGGTTATGCGCGATGAGGTATGAATCCCTTTGCGACGCCCGAAATCGATACCTTACTAGCTATGTCTTATTTTAGTTTCGATTATTTGGATCTTATTTTGTCATTATTTCAATATAACCCTTTTTTAATGCATGAATCTTATGGAAATACAAATCCAGGTTTTGATGAAAAGGATATAATCTCATATACGCCTTGAAGAGATGGGGAATATAGAGATTTTCGATAAAAATGATCTCTGGATTTTACTTTGAAAATGGAATGTTCCACTTTAGGCACTAAAGACATACCCACGTGGAACATTACCTTTAATTTTATTTGGAAATGTTTTGAAAACATGAATGCAAATAATCATCACAAAGAAATCTTGTTAGTAAGACAATAAATGAAATAACATAACATGGATCATTCAATGCAATGATAAAGAAAATTGGTGGATTATTGGAATTTATCTTGCTATTGGCATCGATTATCTAGGAATAACCGAATCGACAATTTTCAAAATGCATCTAGGTTTCTTGATTGAACAAGGTTTGTTTGGCATATTCATAGAAGTCCAAGAAGGAAAGAAAAAAAGAAGATTAATTATAGTTGAAAGACAGGGTTGGCGTATCCCCATGTATGATAAATAATTTTGACAAAGGACGATTTTTAGATCTTGATAATTTTGAAAAACGAGGTTGGGGTATCCCCTCAGAAGATCAGGGTTGTAGTACTCTCGTGGATGACAAATCATTTTGACAAAGGAAGATTTTTCAATCTCGACAATTTGGAAAAGTGGGGTTGGAGTATCCCTTCAAAAAGTCAAGGTTGAAGTATCCCTGTGGATGATGAATAATTTTGACGAAGAAAGATTCTTTAAAGGTTGACAATTTTGAAAAGCGAGGTTGGAATATCCCCTCGGAAGGTCGGGGTTGGAGTATCCCCGTGGATAACAAATCATTTTGACAAAAGAAAGTTTTTTTTTAGATCTTGACAAATTTGAAGAGCGGGGTTGGAGTGCCCCTCAGAAGGCCAAGGTTGGAGTATCCCCGAAAGTGATTAAGTTGAGTTAGAAAAAAAATTAAGTTGATAAAATCTCGTGATTTAAAAGACAGGTGAGCATTTCAATAATGTTAGGTAAAAGAAATTATTTTGAATGAGGATGGTAAATATGGTAAAATATGTTTGTGCCTTGATACAAGCCAATGGGAGGTCAAAGCATGTTCTCGAGTCTAATCAGGTTGACATAGAGACATTCAAATGTCTCGAGACGAAATTCGAAAAACAACTCAATTTTGACCAAAACCAAAAACAGGGGACAGCATCGCTCTATCTTACTTCCCAAATTTATTTTAAATTGGTTCGAAGGATTTAGAAGGTGGACAAGTCACTGTTGGAAAGGTAACTCAATGAGGGTCATCCTAAAAATATTCCCACTACCCAAAAAGTCACTTTCTAGGGGAATAAATTTTCAAGTTCGATTGATAGTGCTACTGGCAGAGCATATGAGGGATAAGGTGTGTCAAATTTTGAGAAATCACCTCGAACTCATTTGGTATTGACAAATTGCAAACAATATCTTTCTGAAAAGGGAATTTCATGAACCTTTTAGAAAAAATGTTTGCAAAATTTAGAAAAATCATTTAATGGGCCTGAATGACCCAACCAAAATACATTTTCGGATTCTAGAGGTTTCGGATAGTTTAGACTTGAAAAATCATAACTCTCTCATACGAAATGATCCGGGGCTGAATAAGACATTGTTTTAAAGATAATTCGACATGCTTTAATAGAAAAATACCAAAAAATTCATGAAAAATCGTTTAGAATTTTAGAGTGATTTTTCAATTTGCAATAGTTGTGCTGCCAGTAGGGGACAAATCAAAGCAGGGGATATCTCTCATTTTTTTTATGTCTACAGGTCCAAACTCGAGTCATTGATGTTCAAACGTCTATGACTAAAGGGAAAGAGTGGCATGAGCGTCATGAACTCATTTGCATAGCCCCGGAGTAGTTTGGGACAATGAAACAGCCCGTTGATCATACCACTTAAGGTTTTGACTCAAGAAAAAGGTACAAACATTTAGTGAATAATTGTAAGACTATTTTCATTTCAAAATCAGAAGATTTGAGCTTGTTTAACCAAGATTCCAGATCTGGAAAACTTAATTTTCCCCAAGA